>JABEVN020001571.1:0-24370 GCA_013146195.2 Codonopsis lanceolata
GAGCCATCGATCAGCTGAAGTGCGCTACGATCCGCGTACTATCGTCCTCAAACACGACTTCCGAATCAACTAGAAAACAAAGTACGGGTGAGTCATAATGACCCAAAGACGTTACTACTAAACAATGTGACATAATTTGAATGTTGCTATAAAAGGAAAAGATATCATTTTTACTTAAAGAGACCCAGAAGTCGGGTTGTATCGAGTGAAATCCGGTCCTTCACTGCACTACTAAGATGAATCGTGGTGAATCCCCTGCTCACAACAAATAAACAAGTCGAAGCAAGGCACAAGAATAATCATGATTATGGATGTATAACATATTGTAGACATTCCAAGTCTCATAGAATAAATAAGTAGAAGTATGCATATTTACCAATATACATGTACCAAGTCTCTCATAGAATTATCGAGTGTGGTATGCAAATTCATTTATGTACCAAGCAATTCATTGATGGAAGTTTGTCATGTAAGGATATGCATATCTACAATTATATACATACGAAGACAATCAGGATAACTCAAGTAAGAGTATATATATCTACATATATATACATATGCATGTAATCAGGGGGAAATCAAGTAGGAGTATGTATCTACGTATATACGCATCATACAATTCACAGGCCTATCACGAAAGTCAAGCGATCAAGAGCAAGTATATATATAAGCATTTAGTTTACATATTCAGGATAGCACTTTGTTTTCACAAATGCTAGAGGAAATCCACATATAAGAGGATAGGATATAACTGTGCCACCATGTAGCTCCCGCAAAATAAATCAGCATCGTGGAACGTCGCCGCACGAGATGGTACATCGACCCAGGATAGTATTATTCCAAGCGCCCATAATGGTTACACAAGGTACTCTTTCTCCAAAGTGATCAAGAATGGAGGGGTTTGCCCGTTTCGGTTCGGCAACTCATCACTATCACGAATCTCATGATTCGTAAGGTAAATGAATTGTCAACCAGGGAAGACAAGTCAGGACAAGACAAGATGTGTATGCCGCAAGACAGTAAGACAAAGGTGACAAGACAAGTAAGACAAGCAAGGCAGGCAAGAGCCAGGCGGGACAAGACAGAGTGCAGACAAGCAAGGCAGGGCAAGGCAGAGAGGGACAAGGCCGAATAAGACAAGTAAGGCAATTTGGACTTATCGGGGAAAACAAGTACTGTTCACTTATTTAAGAACTCAAGCAAGGACGAGCACAGTAATAGCGGTCTCATTCAAGTCAGGTGGGCGTGTTATTCCTTTACAGCTAGAAATCAAGCATGAGCATGTATTAAATTAAGAATCTCGAAACTAGTATTCTAGTTAAGCAGTTTCAAGCATTGGAGGGTTATCGTGGAGTCGGTATTGTTAAAGGACTCACTAGTATCGACTTCTGTCGAGTCATTTCTATAATTCGGTCAAATAGAGTTTGAACACTATATGTGTTCCAAGACTCCTTTCTAGGTTCTTGTTACTGGCGGGGTTAAGTTCTCGTTCCATTTAGGAACCTTAACCCAAATTTACTAAGTCAAGTATAAAGGTGGAACCTAAGTTGATTATCGTCAAGCTAAAATTGGGTTCAATTTCAAGTTCGAAATTCCATTCGTTGATAGAATCATCAATCAAAGCACGTTGATACTCACTAGGAAGATAATTATGGAGATAGGACACACACTATGCTTAGAGTTCAAAATCTCAAGTAGACATAGAAGTTCATGCATCACTCACGAACAAATCTTATCAAGCTCAGTTCCATAGGATCATAGGATATATAACATTATAAAATCCCCTCGAGGTTCCCTTAAGGACTAAAGATCAAGCATGCACTTCTTGAAGAAGAGAGGATTGAAGATTACTCAAGATTCATCATAGAGGTTGTTAAGGCATGCCTTTGTTCGAGTATCCTCTTTAAGGAAGAATGGTCATGAAGAAATCCCGGATTTTCCAAGGATGATGACTAGGTTCCCAAGTAAAGTCACATATTACATTCCTACCAATCTTGGGACTTCATTAAGAGTCCAATAACATTATTGGTTCTAGTTCATAGTTGAACCCATTCAACACATCTGTCATTCGAGTTATGCATTCTCGACTCTCCCATAAACCACCCAAGGATTAGCGATAGTTTCGCGCTCAAACATCAATCAAGAGACTCGATTAGAGTCCTAAGCCAAGAATCAATCTTATTAACAGGTTTGGTCTCACCCAGAAATTCTCAAATTTTACGCAATTGGGATTCAATGAACACAAGAAGATATAGGAATTTGTCTAAGGTTCGAATAACAATTTTATAAATAAATTGACTTCATTTGGGTCAATCTACAAGGTTCCAAATTTCTAGTTCATAGCATAAATTCGGGATTTACGATTTATCCGGGTTTCTAACCCAACAAAAATCAATCTTAAATCATAATAATTCCAATATACTCAACAACCCATTTGGTTTCAAACCTTAACCAAAATCTATTGACAGCCATGGAAACATATCATGTTGACATGTATAACAACAATAAATCACAAGGAACAAGTTTCTAACAATCTATCAACAAGATGCAAGTAGAGAGAGAAACTAGGGCTCAAGCAACGTACCTCAATCGAGTCACAAACGTCTAGGAAGCGGAAAACAAACCGAGGGGAAGGACTCTACTCGGCGAGGGCTTCGCGATGGCGGTCACGGCTCGACAATCCGATGGCCGGAACTCCGGGAATCGGCAAGTCTCCCATGGAAGCTCCTCCTCCCTCTCTCTCTAAACTCACGGTTGAATGGTGAAAATGAGAGAGGAAGAGGATGAATTGGGGTTATAAAGGGTGAGGGATTACCAAGCTACCCTTCCAAGGCGTGGACAAGGCAAAGGGAGGGGTTAAAATAGGGGTAGAATAGGTATTTCACACCAAAAATCAAAACAGGGGAAAGAAATCCCGTAACAGCAAATCTGGAAGTGAGGCGGGCGCCTCACTCCCCTCCATGCGGCCGCCTCAGCTCTGCTCTGCACAAGGTTGTTCTCAGTACTTGAGGCGGGCGCCTCACTCCATGCGAGGCGGGCGCCTCGGCTCCTGAACCTCCAAAACTTGGTCTAAACTTGATCTAAATGATCCCAAACTTATGGGCAACCATTCTAAGGTCTAACCCAACTCAAAACAAGTCTAAAACACACCCGAACAACTCCCGAAACAACTCGGAGCGAAACCGAAGGGGTGCACAACGTCTGCAACCGCGACGAATGAACTCGAAATCAAGCGAGCAATGAAAGGAGACTTTTAAGGCAAGTCTAAGGGCTAGTGAAGAAGCTTAAATACTTGTAGGAAGTTAGATAACAACTAGGGAAATAAGAATCCCAAAGGAGAGGCGATTACGCGACTCGATTCCCGAACTACGCGATAGAGACGAACGCTATCTCCAAAACTTCCGAAATCATCGATAGACTTAAGGAACACTTCCAACTTGAAGTCTAACACATCTAAACATGTTAACAAACCATCTTAAAGAGGTCTAGGACCCAAACCGAGGTCACGAACACAAAACGGAAGTAAACCCTCAATCGCGTCGCATTCCGCCTTCCGTCGAGTCACGACTTGTGACTTTAACTAGTTAAGGTCTATGGAACATATGGAACTAATATATTGGCTCCTATACAGCCTCCCTGTATTAATCAAGGTTCTTACCTCAAGTCGAGTAAGCGAGGTTACGGTTGAACGACACGCAAGGCAATAAGGTCAATTACACGAAGGTTCGGGGTCTTACATCCTCACCTCCTTAAAAGAATTCGTCCACGAATTCACAATCCTACGACCACCTTAGTGTGCCTCAAGACACGAGGGAAAGAAATACTTAAATATTCTCCCCAATCAATTCCAAAGTCGAGTCATCTTGACTCTTGGCGGGGTTCAAGAACATTATCAAGGCTTACGGAGTTCCAACAAACGTGGACATTGAGGTGAAAATTCCTCTTTATCAACTAATCAAGTAATTCTTAAGCATGTGCAATAGTTGCGCCGAATTAACAAACATCCCAACAAAGAGTTTTCCGGGCTAATAAAATTATCCCGGTCACGACACGAATCTCTAGGGTCTAACGCCCTTACACTAAAATCAAGTAGAACAGTAACTCATTTGATCAAGTCACAAGTTCATTTCATTCATGGCATGATTTCAATATACATGTTGCACATATTTGCACAAGCAAAACAAGATACCACTTTCAATTTATTTCATTTGGTAACGGGTTCGGTCAATCCCTATATCATATAATACCGTTCTAGTTCTCCGACGAAGACCTCTTGATAATCAAGTCAGGGGCCCTCTGAAGTGACTTCAAAAGCTTTCGTCGTTTAGGATGCGAGGGGGTTGCAAATCACATAATAGCATCCTTCATCAAGGTCTCATGCACATATAATAAAATCACATACAGGCATGGCAATCAATATCATGTACATAGCATATTAATCTATTATGCAGGTATACCAAGTATGGAATATTCATACACTTAACAATCTATTTACGATAGATAAAACATGTTACACCACGTTAATACTCTTATTAACGTATTAGGCTTAGCAACAAGTAAACACAATAACTTATGCATCCCTAGGCAGCAAATGGTTACTAACTAGAAGACTTCAATCACTATGGGTCAAGCAGTGTACTGGTTGACAACTAATTCAAATTAGAAATCGCGGGGTCTCCTGCCGGTTACTCACCAAGTCTCGTTATGGAATCAGGACAATATTCCCTCTATCGGAGTAGTCCTCTCTATACCAGGAAAGTAGTTATCAGGAAAGAATATTCAATTCTATAATACCAAACAATACAGGGACTCTTGGTCAAGTACTATCATGTCTATATATACTTATATGGCGATAACACGCATTACGGGAGGCTTATCCACTTCGTTCAAGAAACGTATAACAACGATCAAAGACATTAGCAACACCGCGGCGATCACTCTTGAAATCGACGACCTGAGTTAATTAGCTAACCCATACGGGCAAGAAATGATAGTTCCACAAGGTAACATCATACTCGTGGTATGACTGCAACTTAAAGGCAATACAGGAAAAATATGATGCTCTTAAACACAAACTTGCATTTACGGCAATCTAGACCAACAGAACTTAGTAATCCAAGTCCTATATCTGTACAAGAGAACATGCCGATAAGGCACAAATCAGAACGCTCATCGGAAAATACTCGACGACACACCAAACCCAATCTAGGCCATGGATCCTATCCTGGCTTATAGCTAACAAAAGCTCTGATACCAACTGTGACGACCCGACCCGGATTCCGGAACGGAATCCCAATGTCGCGTCGCTAGGACAAGGCAGGAAGAGAACAAGCACTTATAAAGTAATAGTGCGAGTCGGACATTCGAGCTAACAAGCTCTAGACAAGAACAAGAAGCCGTACTAAAAATACGGGTTTACAAAATTCAGTAAGCGGAAGCGACAAGGAAAAGTAGTTCCGAGCTAAGAAGTTTGAAACCAAGACCAAGGATACCAAGAGACATAAATCTCACGATGGGGAGAAAACGAAACTCGCGTGCCGCAACATTGCAGACGCTGGACAACCCATCGGCACTACCGGCCGGCGTTACAGCAAGGGGCCAACCTGATATAACACATACCCACGGCTAAAGCATACCGGGGTTAACCAGCAATAATAATAATAACTAGGATAGAGAAAAGCCCCAAAGCCACAGCGTGCTTGGGAGACAACAGAATATAAAACCAAAGCTATGGGCAACGACACAACACGTCGGCCCAAGGGAGAACCAAATCAAATTCCAATTATTCTACCCGACTGTAAAGTCTAATTAACTTTACAATACCACGAGCTCACAAGAATAGTAAATATGATATACAAGCCAAGGATGCTAGAGAGATAGGAGTACACAAGTTACTACTCGGAAATAGACTGATACAATCACGGACACGCGTACTAAGCTCGAGCCATCGATCAACTGGGGCTGCTACAGTCACGTACTATACGTCCTCAACACGACTTCCGAACTGCAACTAGAAAACAAAGTACGGGGTGAGTCATAATGACCCAGTACGTTACTACTAAACAATGTGACATAATTTGAATGTTGCTATAAAAGGAAAAGATATCATTTTACGACGAAGACCCAGTAAGTCGGGTTGTACTGAGTGAAATCCGGTCCTTCACCAGACTACTAAGATGAATCAGGGTGAATCCCCTGTTCACAACAGTCAAACAAGTCAGGAAGCAAGGCACAAGAATAATCATGATTATGGATGTATAACATATTGTAGGACATTCCAAGTCTCTCATAGAATAAATAAGTAGAAGTATGCATATTTACCAATATACATGTACCAAGTCTCTCATAGAATTATCGAGTGTGGTATGCAAATTCATTTATGTACCAAGCAATTCATTGATGGAAGTTTGTCATGTAAGGATATGCATATCTACAATTATATACATACGAAGACAATCAGGATAACTCAAGTAAGAGTATATATATCTACATATATATACATATGCATGTAATCAGGGGGAAATCAAGTAGGAGTATGTATCTACGTATATACGCATCATACAATTCACAGGCCTATCACGAAAGTCAAGCGATCAAGAGCAAGTATATATATAAGCATTTAGTTTACATATTCAGGATAGCACTTTGTTTTCACAAATGCTAGAGGAAATCCACATATAAGAGGATAGGATATAATCTGGTGCCACCATGTAGCTCCTGCAAAATAAATCAGAACGTGTTGCCGCATGCATTTGAGATGGTACATCGACCCAGGATAGTATTATTCCAAGCGCCCATAATGGTTACACAAGGTACTCTTCTCCAAAGTGATCAAGAATGGAGGGGTTTGCCCGTTTCTGGTTCGGCAACTCATCACTATCACGAATCTCATGATTCGTAAGGTAAATGAATTGTCAACCAGGGAAGACAAGTCAGGACAAGACAAGACAGGTATGCCAGGCAAGACAGGCAAGATAGGCAAGACAAGACAGGTAAGACAAGCAAGACAGGCAAGACAGGCAGGACAAGACAAGTAAGACAAGCAAGACAGGCAAGACAGGCAGGACAAGACAAGTAAGACAAGCAAGACAGCTGGACTTATCGGGGAAAACAAGTACTGTTCACTTATTTAAGAACTCAAGCAAGGACGAGCACAGTAATAGCGGTCTCATTCAAGTCAGGTGGGCGTGTTATTCCTTTACAGCTAGAAATCAAGCATGAGCATGTATTAAATTAAGAATCTCGAAACTAGTATTCTAGTTAAACGGATTTCAAGCATTGGAGGGGGTTATCGTGGAGTCGGTATTGTTAAAGGACTCACTAGTATCGACTTCGTCGAGTCATTTCTATAATTCCGGTCAAATAGAGTTTGAACACTATATGTGTTCCAAGACTCCTTTCTAGGTTCTTGTTTACGGCAGGGTTAAGTTCTCGTTCCATTTAGGAACCTTAACCCAAATTTACTAAGTCAAGTATAAAAGGTGGAACCCTAAGTTGATTATCGTCAAGCTAAGCTGGGTTCAATTTCAAGTTCGAAATTCCATTCGTTGATAGAATCATCAATCAAAGCACGTTGATACTCACTAGGAAGATAATTATGGAGATAGGACACACACTATGCTTAGAGTTCAAAATCTCAAGTAGACATAGAAGTTCATGCATCACTCACGAACAAATCTTATCAAGCTCAGTTCCATAGGATCATAGGATATATAACATTATAAAATCCCCTCGAGGTTCCCTTAAGGACTAAAGATCAAGCATGCACTTCTTGAAGAACAGAGGATTGAAGATTACTCAAGATTCATCATAGAGGTTGTTAAGGCATGCACTGTTCGAGTATCCTCTTTAAGGAAGAATGGTCATGAAGAAATCCCGGATTTTCCAAGGATGATGACTAGGTTCCCAAGTAAAGTCACATATTACATTCCTACCAATCTTGGGACTTCATTAAGAGTCCAATAACATTATTGGTTCTAGTTCATAGTTGAACCCATTCAACACATCTGTCATTCGAGTTATGCATTCTCGACTCTCCCATAAACCACCCAAGGATTAGCGATAGTTTCGCGCTCAAACATCAATCAAGAGACTCGATTAGAGTCCTAAGCCAAGAATCAATCTTATTAACAGTTTGGTCTCACCCGAGCAATTCTCAAATTTTCGCAATTGGGATTCAATGAACACAAGAAGATATAGGAATTTGTCCTAAGGTTCGAATAACAATTTTATAAATAAATTGACTTCATTTGGGTCAATCTACAAGGTTCCAAATTTCTAGTTCATAGCATAAATTCGGGATTTACGATTTATCCGGGTTTCTAACCCAACAAAAATCAATCTTAAATCATAATAATTCCAATATACTCAACAACCCATTTGGTTTCAAACCTTAACCAAAATCTATTGACAGCCATGGAAACATATCATGTTGACATGTATAACAACAATAAATCACAAGGAACAAGTTTCTAACAATCTATCAACAAGATGCAAGTAGAGAGAGAAACTAGGGCTCAAGCAACGTACCTCAATCGAGTCACAAACGTCTAGGAAGCGGAAAACAAACCGAGGGGAAGGACTCTACTCGGCGAGGGCTTCGCGATGGCGGTCACGGCTCGACAATCCGATGGCCGGAACTCCGGGAATCGGCAAGTCTCCCATGGAAGCTCCTCCTCCCTCTCTCTCTAAACTCACGGTTGAATGGTGAAAATGAGAGAGGAAGAGGATGAATTGGGGTTATAAAGGGTGAGGGATTACCAAGCTACCCTTCCAAGCTGTGGACAAGGCAAAGGGGAGGGGTTAAAATAGGGGTAGAATAGGTATTTCACACCAAAAATCAAAACAGGGGAAAGAAATCCCGTAACAGCAAATCTGGAAGTGAGGCGGGCGCCTCACTCCCCTCCATGCGGCCGCCTCGCTCGCACAAGGTTGTTCTCGCATTGAGGCGGGCGCCACTCCATGCGGGCGCGCCTCGGCCCTGAACCTCCAAAACTTGGTCTAAACTTGATCTAAATGATCCCAAACTTATGGGCAACCATTCTAAGGTCTAACCCAACTCAAAACAAGTCTAAAACACACCCGAACAACTCCCGAAACAACTCGGAGCGAAACCGGGAAGGGGTGCAACAACGTGCAACCGGAACGACGAATGAACTCGAAATCAAACGAGCAATGAAAGGAGACTTTTAAGGCAAGTCTAAGGGCTAGTGAAGAAGCTTAAATACTTGTAGGAAGTTAGATAACAACTAGGGAAATAAGAATCCCAAAGGAGAGGCGATTACGCGACTCGATTCCCGAACTACGCGATAGAGACGAACGCTATCTCCAAAACTTCCGAAATCATCGATAGACTTAAGGAACACTTCCAACTTGAAGTCTAACACATCTAAACATGTTAACAAACCATCTTAAAGAGGTCTAGGACCCAAACCGAGGTCACGAACACAAAACGGAAGTAAACCCTCAATCGCCGCATTCGACTATCGTCGAGTCACGACTTGTGACTTTAACTAGTTAAGGTCTATGGAACATATGGAACTAATATATTGGCTCCTATACAGCCTCCCTGTATTAATCAAGGTTCTTACCTCAAGTCGAGTAAGCGAGGTTACGGTTGAACGACACGCAAAGCAGTAAGGTCAATTACACGAAGGTTCGGGGTCTTACAATATGGATATTTAAAATTTTGATGATTAGAAAATTCCACAATGTTGTATTTTATCTAAATCACCACTGTCATCCCTATAATCGCCGTCACCCCCACCCCTAACTCTACCATCCTTGCAGTCGTCAACACCATCATCACCACCACCAAGAAATGTATTCACCTCACCTTGCTCAAATGGAGACATGGAATCTCTTTAGCTTTCGATTAGTTGGAGTTCTTTCTTCAAACGTTCTCATTTCGTAGTTTCTATCCACTTTCGGTGTCAAATTACTAAGCAAAGAGAAAATTTAGTTTTAGGGTGGGACTATGTGAAAGGTTGATGGGTGGTGACCGTCTCTTTCAATCAAAGGAGGGTTGCAATAGAAGAAAAGAAAGTCAATAGCCAAGGGAGGGGAATATAGAGATTCTCACATGTAACTAACTCGGGTTGTATGAAGATGAAGAATCAAGTTTAGACTAAAAGAAGTTAGAGGTTTGGAACTCAGTTATGGAAATAAGTAAAATATTTTGAACCCATTTATTTTTGATTACTAACAGTGGTTTTATTTGCAATATATATAAGTTATGGACCAGTATAATAGTTTTTAACGTTGCTTGTAGTAGTCTGAAAATACAAAGAAGTACACCGTAAATTTTAGCTTTCTTTTCTAACAAAACGCACATATTCATCAATTGATTCTTCATTTTTTCATCTTCTTGATATTATGACATATTTTCTTAACTCTTTTGTCGTAACTTATTCATGGATAATAACTAAACACGCCAAATATTTGCTTAATATCTCAATACTTACCAACAAATCTATTATTGCAATTTTTCATATACATCTAATAATGTATTTCCCGAACACATTTAAGAAAGTAAAACCATACTATTTTTTTTAGTTTCAAATAATGTTTTAGTCTCTCGACTGAGTATGCATATTTTTGTCATTTTAGAAAATATTGGACGACATTTGTAAAGATAATGGTAGGAGTGGGAAACTGATAAGAAGATGAAAATACAAGATGAAATAAATATAATTAAAAATGTAGGACCTATAACTTTAAAATATGTACAAGTCAGGGGATCAAATTATTATTTAATTGTAGCCTATGACAAATTTACTTGTTTGACTTTAATTAATGGTGAATGATTTATTATATCTAGGGCTGTTTTTGTTCAAATATTATTTTTTGTTATGGTAAATTTACTTATTTTGTTCTTAATTAAATAGTGGATGATTTATTTGATGAAGAGTTATTTTTGTTTTTGACTTTTATATGTAGAGAAAAGAGAAGAGATATAGATATAGATTGAATTTTAGCCCTATGCCCATGTGTAGCCTCGAGAAAAAAAATCTATTAACTATAACTAAAACAGAAGCCGCTGCTGCCACGTGACGACTTTCTGTTAAGTGCTTAATTTTTTAAGTAATTTGGTACTGCCACATGTCACTATCTATCATAACTAAACTTTAAAATATTTTCAAAAAATATTACCAAAAAATATTTTCAAAAAATATTACAATTGTGATAAAAAATTTCTTATCAAAATTGTCGTTAGTATTGAGTAATTTTTATCAAATTTGTAGTTATCAAAAAGTAACTACAAATGAAACTTACCATTAGTATAGGGTACTTAACTAAATTTGTGATATAAAAGTAAAAAATTACCGTTAGTACAGGGTACTTAACTAAATTTATATGGTACTTTATGAAATTACCGTTTCTACAAATGTTATCAAGTAAAAGTTTTAAAGAGATTTTGTACTGCCACGTGTCACCTTTAAAATGGAAAAAAGTTTTTTCCTTTTTCAAAATCGATTAGTTTAAAATAAAAATTCTAAATCTAATTATATATGATAAAATTCATAAAACTAATTTGATAAGATAAAACAAATTTAAGATATAGTTTTACGAGTAAATTTATGATAGAGATTTAGGATTTTGATTTTTTTTTCAAATATCGCTTAATTAAACTAGATTTTATCCTATAAAATTTATACAAGTTTAATTTTACTAAAACTCTACTATTTCCATCTCTTTTTATTTTCATAATTTTTAATTTATACAAATTATCCACGGGATAATTCTATGTTAATTGTTCTTCTACTAATATATAATTATTAATTATTAGTTACTAATCTATTAATTATCTATTAACTATTACTCCCTCCATTCCTAAATTATCGTCCTCATTTTTTTTTTCGTCCGTCCCAAAATAATTGTCAAGTTTGAAACTTACCTTTTTAGAACATCATTTTTACCACTTTACCATTATTTTTTCACCCTACTTTAATTATGAACCACATACACATGAGCTTTAAAGAAAAAACTACACATTAAACCAATATAAATAATCAAGTCAATTGTTTTTTCTTAAACTATGCGCCGGGTAAACTAGAACGATTATTTAGGGACGGAGGGAGTATTAAAACAGAAGCTATTACTACCACATGGCGAGTTTCTGTTGTATGTTTAAAATTTTAAAGGAATTATGTGCTTCCACGTGTCACATTCTATACAAGTTTATAATTTTTTTTCCTACAAAAAATTAAAACCGGATAGATTTTAAAACCGGTGCCTCCTTTATACATTTTAAAAGTTTTTTTTTGTTTTTTGTTTTACCATTTTTTGCTGCCAAAATCGGTTAATACCGGATATATTTTATAACATTTGATTTAAACGTGTTTCACTTGATTAGAAACTCCAAATTTTTATGGTAATTTTTTTGCGGATATATTTTATTAATTCTCATAGATTTTAATCTTTCAATTACATGACTACATGATCAATTTTGATTATTTACCTTTTTTCTCAAATTATTCTAATTAAAAAAATTAATTATTTATTACAAGTTTAGAAAATCATCTTATTATAAACAATTTTTTGCAAATAAAACAAAAACTATTAAAACCATGCATATGATACTAAATATATCTATAAAAATTCTTTTTTTCCTAGCAAAAATTAAAATATGATAGATTTTAAAACATGTACATCCTTTATGCATGGTAATTTTTTTTTACCATTTTTTATTGTCAAAATCGGTTAATATCAGATAAATTTTATCACATTTGATTTTAACGTGTTTCACTTGATTAGTAATTCAAATTTTCATGGTAAAAGTTTTTTATTTGGGGATAGATTTTATTACATTTGATTTAAACGTGTGTCAATTGATTAAAACTATTAAAGTCTGATAGATTTTAAAACCGGTGCCTCATTTAAAACAATGTGTATGGTACTAAATATATCTATATAAATTCTTTTTTTTTTTCTGCCAAAAATTAAGGTCTAATAGATTTTAAAACCGGTGCCTCATTTATACATAGTAATAAAACTTTTTTTTAAAAACTAAGTTTTGTTGTCAAAATCGGTTATTACCAGATAGATTTTATCACATTTGATTTTAATTTGTTTCAATTTATTAGTACTCCAAATTTTCATACTAAAAGTTTTTTTTATTTTCGGGTAGATTTTATCACATTTGATTTAAACATGTTTCAATTAATTAAAACTCCTCAATTCTCATGGTACTTTTTTTTATTTACCTTTTTTTTTTCTTACAAAATCGATTTGTATCAGATAGATTTTATCACATTTGAATTAGACAAGTTTAATTTGATTAGGACTCCTCAATTCTCATGGTAGAAGTTTTTTAATTTTTATTATTTTACCAATATTCGGTCAATTTAAAATAGATTTTATCAAATTTGATTAAACGTGTTCCACCATCACCACAAACAACCACTACGAAATAGCTTGCAAATTCTATCTATAAAATTCGCATGAATTTTTGATTTGATTGTTCGATGTGATCACACATTTATTTATTTATTATGTGGAAATTTGTTGTTGTTGGTTCATTTAAATAGCTTGCAAATTCTATCTACAAAATTATGTTTTAGAAATAATACTAAGTCAACCGTGCATCGCACGGGTAATAACCTAATGTCATAATAAAATAATATCATCATGTGTAGGGCTAATTAAGGATTCAATGAGATGCGGATTGTAGCAAAACAAAACCTCACTTTCTCACAACTCAACCCACTAACACACGGTGGGTCAGATAAGGAGCATATGTCTTTCAAAGAAAATACTTACCTTAAGGCTCCGTTTGTTTCACGGAAAATGACTTCCGAAAAACGTTTTCCTCATTTTCCGGTGTTTGACAACCTTATGAAAATGTAGTCAACGTAAAAGCTTTTCCGAGTCAACGGAAAATGAAGCCTTCTTTTCCGGAAAATGACTTACGGATTCATTTTCCAAAAGTTCGAGCACTCCTTCGCCCTTTTCTACAATTACACATATTTACATATACGCACAATATTTCACTAAACAAATAAATTGTTTAGAAATATAAATGGAGTTTGTGCACACTATATAAATTATAATTTTAATAAATACTCACTACGTCTTAAAATTGGTGTTAACTATATTATTTAGGAACGTCCCAAACATTATTCATATTCTTTTTTAAAACGTTTTTTTCAAATCAATTTTATTTGTATTTGTGAGATTGAAAAAAGATTGACCTTATTGATTTGACACGACTAATGATAAATCGAGGTTACTAATGGAAAATTACTTAAAGCTCAACAGTATCTTATATTCAATATGAGCATTAATATTAGAATATATATATATTTTTTAATTTATTTACACATTGTTTTCCGTAGCATTTTCCGTGCATTTGCCAAACACCCGAAAATATTTTCCGATACATTTTCAAAAGATTTACCAAACATCTGAAAACGAAATCTTTTCATTTTCCGGAAATCATTTTCTGGAAATCATTTTCCATGAAACAAACGGAGCCTAAGATAGGAGATAGGAAAGCCTCTTCGTCCCTCTTCCCACCTTTGAATTCGAAAAATTTACTCCAACAAATACCCAGATATAGAAATTAAAGAAAGATTATTAGTTGCATTCACTATTTCTTAAAGGAGAAATTAATAGAGAATAAAAGTGAATCATTAATATAAATGCAGGCCACTCTTAGTCCTATATTTATTTGATCGTACGCTGTTCAATAATGAACAAAAAAAAGTTATCAGAAAGATGTTGAGGATCAAGTTTTTAGTGTCTGTGATCCTAATTTCTTGGGTTTATTCATTGGTGGTTACAGTTACGACTGCCACTGTAACCTATGATGACAAAGCCATCATCATCAATGGCCAAAGAAGAATTCTTATTTCTGGCTCTATTCATTATCCAAGAAGCACCCCCGAGGTGTCCTACTATTCTACTAATGCCAATATCTGATCTTTCTGTGTGTAATTTTTTTGTGCCATTTGGACAAAATCTAATCTCTGTGTGATTTTGTGTGTGTATTGTGTTTGTAAAATAATTGTGCCATTTGGACAAATGGGTATCTTTTGTTTTTTGAAAATCCTTTTTTTACTATATTAATTTTTAGAGAAAATTATCCAAATAATCATCGTATTATTCATAGATAACCAATTTGACCAATCACATTACAATAAAATGTGATCAATGTATTCAGTAATTGGGTGCGATATGATCTTTTTCGTCAACGCCTCGTCCAATTTTGTAACGAACCTGTTAACGGGGATTAATGGAAGGATTGTATGAAGGGTATTTTTGTCTTTTTGTTGCATCGAAGGTAAAGTGTTTGGGGAAGAAAGAGGTGCAATTAAAAGACAAAAATACCCTTCGTACAATTCTTCCGTTAATCCACGTCAACATGTTCATTACAAAATTGGATGGGGCGTTGATAACAAAGACCACATCGCACCCAGTTACTAAATACATTAGTCACATTTGAGATATGATAATATGTTACTAAATACATTAGTCACATTTGAGATATGATAATATGGTTGGTCAAATCAGTTACCTACGAATAGTAGGATGGTTATTTAGATAATTTTCCCAAATACTTACTACCCAAGAACTACCTACGAGGTACCCATGCCAGCATCAGCATGTGTTTGTGTGTGTTATTTGTTTCTGCAGACTGCAGATTATTCATGCCTTTTGGGCAAATGGGTCTCTTAATTACTATATGGGATTGTAGATGTGGCCTGATCTTATTCAAAAAGCTAAAGATGGAGGCTTGGATGTGATACAGACTTATGTATTTTGGAATGGCCACGAGCCATCTCCCGGAAAGGTATTACGAACCTCTTTTTCATATCGTTACGACCCCATAATGACAAAAGTCTCGTGCATTGAACTTTCCTTCTCTTTGTTAAGCAGAAATAATCAGCTAAAATTGTTTGTTTTCTTTTTCCAGTATTACTTTGAGGGAAGGTATGATTTGGTTGGATTCATCAAGTTGGTTCAGCAAGCTGGCCTCTATGTTCATCTTCGCATTGGTCCCTATATTTGTGCTGAGTGGAACTTTGGGTGATGCCTATATACTTTTATTTCAACGCAATCAAATTCATACATGTTTTGCTTAACTGTTTAACTATATAGATATATGGTCATTATGTGTTCGAATTCATTCATGATGAACCATATATATTCAAGAATCCTCTGTTTTGTGCTCTGTTTGGATGCAGGGGATTCCCTGTTTGGCTGAAGTATGTACCTGACATATCATTCAGAACAGACAATGAGCCTTTTAAGGTTGGCTATTTGGAACCTTTCCTGAATTATCAAACTACCTTCTTGTACAAGTCTTAACTAGTTAGTTTGGTTCATTAACTTTTTGACTGCAATGAAGGTTGCAATGAAGGGATTTACAGAGAAAATTGTCAGCATGATGAAGTCTGAAAATTTGTTTGAAACTCAAGGAGGTCCTATTATCATGTCTCAGGTTTGAAATTTACAAAAACATGATGTAATCGCTAGTCTGTCACTTATCACAAAAGGTTGTTTGAATTGATTTTTATTTACTTCACAGATAGAAAATGAGTATGGACCAGTTGAATGGGAAATTGGTGCTCCCGGGAAAGCTTACACAAATTGGACAGCGCAAATGGCTGTGGGACTTGACACTGGTGTTCCGTGGGTCATGTGCAAACAAGAGGATGTCCCCGAAAAAATTGTAAGCACTTTTAAATTGTCTTCAACTCTCTCTCTGTCTTTCTCTCTGTCTTTCTCTCACTTCTCGTATTTTTGATTGCATGAACAGATAGATACCTGCAATGGTTTCTACTGTGAGGGCTTCACTCCAAAGAAGTCTTACAATCCAAAAATGTGGACAGAAGTCTGGACTGGTTGGTAAGTCGTCTCTAACAAAATTTATGTTCAACTCAGAGAATGTTATCACAGCAATAATTATATTGGAAAGGATACTTGGGTTACCAAAGGTACACAGTGTATGGTGGTCCAAATCATGTTAGACCTGCAGAAGATCTTGCATTTTCTGTTGCAAGGTTTATACAGAATAATGGTTCATTCGTTAACTATTATATGGTAAGTCATAAATTGTTTTGTCATGTGTTACAAGTTTGCAGTTTATATAATTCAATAAAACAGAACTATTGGTGGCTTTCAGTACCATGGAGGAACCAATTTTGGCCGTGATTCTGCTGGCCTCTTCGTTGTCACAAGTTATGACTATGATGCTCCAATTGATGAATATGGTAAGCATGCAAAATCAGTTTCAGAAAATTTTCCGAAAGTATTGTGTTTAAATTTTGTCACGATGGCGTTATCCATATTGTGTTAGGTTTATTAAATCAACCAAAATGGGGACATTTGTCGGAGTTGCATAAAGCCATCAAGCTAGCTGAACCTGCTTTGGTTTCAGCTTATCCTACTGTGACTTATCCTGGAAAGAATCTGGAGGTTTGTTGGATTGGGCCAGTCATGAAAGCGCTTATAAATAAACTTTCCTCGTGGGAAGCTAACTCTTCTGCTCACATCTATTAACAGGTTCATGAATTTCAGTCAAAGTCTGGGGCTTGTGCTGCATTCCTCTCAAACTACGACACGATGGATTCACAGAAAATATCTTATCGAAACATGCAATTTGATCTCCCTCCTTGGTCTGTAAGCATCCTCCCCGACTGCAAAAGCGAGGTTTTCAACACTGCAAAAGTAAGAAAAAGACACTTAAACACATGTCGCCTTGTCATTAATTATTTCCTCTTTTGGTTAATACTAAACTAATATTCATCTAAATGACTCTTGATTATCAGCCTGTAATACGCCTTGTCATTACATATTTCATGTTTTTGTGATAATGTTTTGTTGGCTGAAAGGAAATCTGGTTTTCCTTTCTGAACATCTCCAAGAAAAGACTCCTTCAATGACTTCACATTTATGATGATTTACTCTGCAGGTTAGCACCCAAAGCTCAGAAGTGACAATGACACCAATACATACCGGAGGCCTTTCTTGGCAATCATACAAAGACGAAACTCCCTCTGCTGGAGACAGCGATACTCTTGCAATGTATGGATTGTACGAGCAACTAAATGTCACTAGAGATTCCACGGACTACTTGTGGTACCTTACAGAGTGAGTGTATAAAAGACTAATATGTCTTTGAAATAATTCTTTGGTAAATGTATATAATTTCCCTTGATTTCATTTTGAGTACATCTATTGTTTATTTCAGCGTGAATATACCCTCTGACAATGGGTCCGAGCAGTATCCTAATCTCACGGTTATATCAGCAGGCCATGGCTTGCATGTGTTTATCAATGGTGAATTAGCAGGTAAGATGTGTCAATCTTATCACCTTTTCACGTCTCTTTCTTTTTCAATTTTCATATGGCTCATATAATTTGGTGTTAATATAGGAACTGTATATGGATCGTTAGAGGATCCAAGAATAACATTTAACCAACCTGTGAAGTTAAGAGCCGGCAGTAACAAGATTTCTTTGCTAAGTGTCCAAGTTGGACTTGCGGTTAGTTCCCAAATTAAAGGCTTTCCTAGTTGCCTTCATTATCTGTGTTTTAGTTGATGAAGAAAATATGTGATTTGAGGAATGCACAAACTATACCTATACTATATGAAAGACTAATGCTCGTAGTCGATGCTTAGATTTTCAAGCCTTTGTAATGTATCTCGTTTGATCATCTGCAGAATGTTGGCACACATTTTGAGACATGGAACGTGGGGGTGCTTGGTCCTGTCACATTGAATGGTCTAAATGGAGGGACTTTGGACTTGACAAAGCAGCAATGGTCTTACAAGGTTGGTCTGAAAGGCGAAGCATTGAGTCTTTATACAGATGCAGGAAGTTCCTCTGTTGAGTGGCTTCAAGGATCATTAGTGGCTCAAAAGCAGCCACTAACATGGTACAAGGTGAATATCATCCCACCTGCTTGATCCTGCCTCCTTTATGACTCCTATATAAGATCTTATCTTAAACAATTTTCTCTCCTCAGGCAACTTTCAATGATCCGGCAGGAAATCATCCGTTAGCTTTAGATATGAGTAGTATGGGGAAAGGTCAAGTATGGATAAATGGAGAAAGCATTGGACGTCACTGGGGTGCAAATATAGCACAAGGGAACTGTGGTGCTTGTAACTATGCGGGTACTTATGATGAGAAAAAATGCCTTACTTGGTGCGGACACCCCTCTCAAAAATGGTGAGGATTAAGTACTTTCTCTTCTATACTACAATTCTTCTCTGTCATCTGTGTTTCACACTTGTGATGAGTCTGATCAAAATAATTTCAGGTATCATGTTCCACGTTCGTGGTTGAGACGACGTGAGAATCTCTTGGTTGTATTTGAAGAATCGGGAGGTAATCTAGAATGGATTACTTTGGTTGCAAGAACAAGCAGTGGCGGACAGAGGCATTACATTATGGGGGCAACTACTTGGATTTTTTTGCACATATGGATTTTTGTATTATTTTTTTAATAATCTATTTTTTTAAACAGTTTACCCCCACCTGGATAAGATTTATACATTTTTTCCCACCTAAATTTAAAATGGCTAAATGCCTAAATCTCTTTTCCCAATTCCCAAATCAAAAAAATCAAAACCCCTCTCTCTCTCTCTCTCGGCCCCTGCTCCTTGCCTCCTTCCTTCCCGTCGTTCCTGAGCGACTCTGTTGAAGATATGGGTCCAAGAGACCCAAACATTGTAAGCCCAATAGGGCATTAGTCTTTAGATAAATACTTGATGTAATAGTTCTTTTTTTGTAATCAATTCAATCAATAATAAAATCAATTTTTACTCCTTTCTTTCTCTACATCTCACGCACGCTCTCTCTTCTCTCTTACCTCCGGCCACCACCTTAATGGTGGTGGTCCGGCAACCTTCCTAAAATCTTCTTGCTTTACAGATTTTAACATGGTATCAGAGCAAGAGAACCCTTTGTGTTCCTGGATTAATGCCGGAGAATCAAGATCATTGCCATCGAAAATCAAATCAAATACCGATGTCTTCAACAACGGTGTTACTAAAGAAGAAGTTGATCAAGAATTTTCAACCTCATTCATCTTACAGATTTCAAGCCTCTACTTCTAATTGGTCAGTTCCACTTGTTCATCTTCTAATTCTGAACTTTCTTTATCTCTTCTGGGTTTCTTCGCAAATCTTGATTTGGCAGTGTTGTGAAATGGGGGCGAATATGAGAAATGTGTGTTGATGGTAACGGGTCGGAGTTCGATCAACATTGCGGTGATTAAGAATTGGGGGCTTCTTCCTTGGATGGCAGATGTTATTATGTCTTTGTAACCAATCGGGTCGCAGATTATCATCTCCTGTGGTATTGGGATCTACATCTTGAATCTGTTGATTGGGTTTCTCTCACCAAAGATCGATCCAGAGCTAGAAGCTTTGGATAGGGGTTCGCTGCCTGCAAAAGGCTCCAACGAATTTAGGCCTTTCATTCGCTATTTGCCAGAGTTCAAGTTTTTGTATGCCATCACCAAGGTGTTCTTTGTAGCCTTTCGGATGACGTTCTTTGTAGCATTTCCTATGTATTTCTTGATTTGCTTCTATCTATGTCCACATCAGCAAAAACTGGAATAATTTCTACAGAAGTCTTTTCCAAACATTGGTTTTCAGATTCAAGATTTTTGATTAGTGTTACTAGCACATTTGGCTACTTCAACTACTGCTTTTGTGCTTTTAATGGGACTAGTAAGGTTCACGTGCGTTGCACTTGGTGTTAATGATTTTGTTAAAGGTGATTTGTTGGTTCCTTCATTTTTTTGTTGACTTTTAATTATTAGATTTTTGTGTGTTTTAATATTTACAGTTTTTGAGACTTATAAATTATGTTGTTATGTGTTTAGTATTTATGATACTTTGTTTTTCGGTCATTTATAATGTATGCTTTTAGTCATTGTATAGCAATTTATCCTACACATTTGTCTTTTTTGTTGGTTATTTTTAAATCTCTTTTTTTAATATCAAACATGAGTTCATTAATTTTTATCAGTTTGTAAATTGAAAACAATTCAAACTTACTATCTTAGATAAACACATTGTTGTTGGAGACTTTGCTTATGTCGTTTATGGAATTTATGACCCTTTAAAAAAATTGTGTTGGAGAATCAAACTCTCAACCCCAAAGTATATAGTTACACTAAAAAATATAAAATTCCACCAAAGTATCTATGAAGTCCCACTTTGCCACACACAACCTAAGTTTTGCGTCATTTACATATCATTTTATAATTTTTTTCTAGTTTACTTGATCAGATTCAGCTCCAACGAAAGGATAGAGATCAGCAACATTGAAAGTTGATGAAACACCATAATTATCCGGTAATTCTACTTCATAAGTATTGCCACCAATCTTTTTCAAGATCCTGAACGGACCATCAGCCCTTGGTTTCAACTTTCCATGACTTCCACGAGGGAATCGCTCCTTCCTCAAAGTAATCCAAACCAAATCTCCCTCCTTGAAAGCTGATTGCTTCCGATGCTTATTTGCACTTCTTTGGTACTTTCCATTTTGCTTGATAATTTCTTGTCGAACCTGCTCATGCATCTTCTTGATGTACTTAGCACGTTCTTCACCGTCACCACTAAAATGTTGAGTGGTAGGAAGGGGAGCTAAATTCAATGGAGTAATTGGATTATGACCATACACAACTTCGAATGGGCTCCTACAAGTAGTTTGGCTAGAAGATCGATTATACGCAAACTCTATTTGAGCCAATATTGCATCCCATTTACGTGCATTTTTGCCAATCATACTTCGTAAAAGATTTCCCAAGCTCCTATTCACAAACTCTGTTTGTCCGTCGGTCTGTGGATGATGAGACGAACTAAATTGAAGTTTAGTTCCAAGCTTCCTCCAAAGTGTACGCCAAAAATGACTCATAAATTTTGAATCCCGATTAGATGTATTTGTCCTTGGAATACCATAAAGCTGCACAATTTCCTTGAAGTAAAGATCAACGACATGTATAGCATCCAAAGTCTTTGTGCAAGGGACAAAATGTGCCATTTTTGAGAAGCGATCAACCACCACCATGACTGAATCTTTGTTTCTTTGAGTGTGAGGCAACCCAACAACAAAATCCATGCTAACATCGTCCCATGGACTCATTGGTACAGGTAATGGAGTGTACAAACCAGTATTTTTTCCATGACTTTTGGCAATGTGATAGGTCCTACACCACTCGATACACTTTTTGACATCTCGATCCATCCTTGGCCAATAATAATTTTCCTGAACAAGTGCAAGAGTCTTATCTCTACCAAAATGTCTAGCAAGTCCTCCATGGTGAGCTTCATTGATAAAAGCTTGTCGCAGAGAATATTCAGGAATACACAAAAGTTTATCTATAAGGAGAAACCCATTGTGAATAAAAAAAAGTTTAAATGGAGTCTTCAAGCATTCTTCCCAAATCTTTCCAAAATATGGATAATCTTTGTAAAGATATTTAATTACCTCCAACCCAACCACATTTATTTGCAAGCAAGACAACAAGGAATGTCGTCTACTAAGCGCATCCGCTACATGATTTAAAACTCCAGATTTATGTTTGATAACAAAATTAAATGCTTGCAAAAATTCAACCCATCCAGCATGACGAGAATTCAGTTTTTGTTGAGTATTTAAGTACTTCAAAGCTTCATGGTCCGAGAAAAGAACAAATTCCTTCTGCAAGAGATAATGTTGCAAATGATCCAATGCGCGGACAATAGCAAAAAAAATCTTTGTCATAAATAGAATAATTGCACCGAGAATGATTCAACATCTCACTAAAGAAAGCAATGGGTTTACCTTCTTGGTTAAGAACACCCCTAATTCCTATATTTGAAGCATCACAATCTACTTTAAAGACCTTATCAAAGTATGGAAGCTGCAATATTGGAGCTTCAGACCCTTTTTTTTAAAGAAGTTTGAAACTCTTTTGAGCTTCTTTTGTCCATTTGAAACTGCCACCCTTCAAGCATTCAGTTATAGGAGCAATAATGGTACTGATGTTTTGAATAAACCTGCGGTAAAATGAAGCTAGGCCATGAAAACTCCGAATATCATGAATAGATTTAGGAATTGGCCAGCTTAGGATAGCTTCAAGCTTATTGTCATCCATCTTGATGCCATCCGAGGAAATGATATAGCCTAAGAAAATCAAAGCTCTTGTAAAGAAATGACATTTCTTTAAATTGGCATACAACTTGCGCTTCTTAACACTTCAAATACCTTTGAAGGTGCTCCAAATGTTCTTTCTGCTTAAGTAAACAAACAAGAATATCATCGAAATACACCACAACAAACTTTCCAATGAAGGGTTTAAAAATATGATTCATAAGTCGCATAAAAGTAGAGGGAGCATTAGAGAGACCAAATGGCATAACCAACCATTCATAAAGACCATCTCTTGTTTTGAAGGTTGTCTTCCATTCATCTCCGGGCCTCATGTGAATTTGATGGTAGCCACTTCGAAGATCAATTTTAGAACCAATCTTGAAACCATGAAGTTGATCAAAAAGATCATCAAGTTGAGGAATGGGAAAACGATACTTGATAGTAATTTTGTTTACCGCTCTACTATCAATGCACATGTGCCACTAACCATCTTTCTTCGGAAGAAGAAGTTGTTGAACCGCCAAGGACTTTTACTTTCTTGGACAATACTCTTGGCGAGAAGATCTTCAACTTCAGCCGGCAACTCTTCATGCTCCTTTGGATTCATTCGATAGGCTGCTTTGTTTGGAAGTGAGGCAGGGAGTCAAATCAATGCAATGTTGAATACTTCGCATTGGAGGAGACCGAGGGAAGTTCTTCAGTACCACATCATGAAATTCTTGAAGAAGGGCTGAACTTGAAAAAGGGACAACATTTCCCTTCATTCTCCTCCAAAACTACCAAAACAAATGCTTCCATGGATTCACAAATTACTTTTTCAACTTGAGACTTAGAGAGTAAATTATTTCCCTCCCCTTTGAAGGTTTAGGAACACTCTCCAACTTGGATGGACCCAAAATAATTTTCTCACCATTTTTAACAAAAGTATACGTGTTCTTGAAACCATCATGATGTGTCTTCCGATCAAATTGCCAAGGTCTACCAAGAAGTAAATGACAAGCATCCATAGGAATAACATCACACCAAACTTCATATTTTATACTTACTACCAATCGAAAATTGAACAAGACACTTTTTTATTACATTCACATCATTATCTTTACAAAGCCATGATAGCAGTAAGGTTGAGGATGATCTTCGGTCTTCAATTTCAGCTTCTCCACCATTGTAGTGGAAACAACATTTTCACAACTTCCTCCATCAATAATGACATTGTACACCTTGTCATGAGAAGTGCGCAGTGTGGAATATATTGTTCTGAAGCCATGAGT
>JABEVN020001572.1:0-24370 GCA_013146195.2 Codonopsis lanceolata
CGGAATAGCTCCAAGGATGCATTTCAAGAAATCCTCAAGCCAAAAAATCTAGCAATGATAAAATGCATGATATTCAGATGTGTCTCTTCCGACAATCTTTCTGCCAAAGAGAAAGGAGAATCGTCCGAAACCGCAAGTAAAATATATCTTTCTAAATGTACATTTGGAAATATAGGAAACAAGGCCTTGGTTACTCTGTCCCTTATGTTTACCCTAAAGCTTAAAGGAAAAGCCAAAATGAATGATTCAAATGAAAACCTCGAGAAGATAACAGAGAAAGTGAAGTCTACCTAAGAACGACTCATGCCAAGGCAAAGTCCGCCGACTGTGACCCACTCAAACCTCTACCCTAACTATCATCAAGTTTGTCAATGAAACAGCAAAGCTCCTTTACCTGTCAAGGTAAACTTAAAGGTATTCCTACCGAATCCTCCTCGAAAGGTATTCAACGTAAAAGCTAAAGCTAAGTCGTTGGTAACCTACCTAGGAAGAGTCGAAAAGAAACCAATTAAGTCTACCGTCAACAAGCAAGTCGAACCAAAAATGAATGTCAAGAAAAGGAATGATCATAAGCACTCTTCGCTGAAGACTCTAACAGCTCTCTACGGTCTTTCCATTTATGTCATTCTTGCTATCAAGGCCATCTCGCACCGAATGCCCGGCGCAAGGTTCACTCCAAGATCCGAGACCTAGTTCTCTCAAGGTCAATGTATGGGTTGCAAAAGGTTGCTAATCCTGGACCCAAATAAAGGGTACCTTGTTTTGCTTTAACTCTTTTACAGAATGCTTCATGGCTATAGAATCAAAATAAAGACATCCGGTACTCTAGCACGCTGGTCAAGACACATGACTGGGAACGTAAGTCTTCTTACGTATATAGTCAAGCAAAAGGACCCACAGCTATTTTCTGAGACAATGCAAGAGGAAAGACAATGGATATGGCTCAATTACTTAGAGAAGTCTCTCCATCAACAAAGTTTCTCTAGTAAGTGGTTTAAAGCACAATCTTTCGAGCATATCACAATTCTCGCGACAAAGGACTTCTATGCCAATTCAATTCCAACCAAGGCCTCATCAAAGACAAGTGAATCGTGTTTCACAATACCGACCGGCAATAGACAAGGAAACGCCTATGTCGTGACTTAAATCTTCTAGGAGATTCTCAAACCCGTGTCTAGTAGCCAACAATGTTCGTGACAACACCGGCTATGGCACAAGCTGCCTCGCCCACCTCAACTTCAAGCACCTCTCCAAGTTCCAAAAATGGGCTTGTCAAAGGTCACCTACTGTGTCCGCCGATCATGACAGTAAGTGTAAAGCTTGTCAACTAGAAAACTTTCCAAGTCTTCCTTCAAAAGAAAGTCTGCTTTATCAACAAACCGACCTCTTCAACTTCTCGCATATGGATCTCTTTGGACCTATTACAACACCAAGATTTCGAGACAAGTACACACTTGTAGTAGTTGATGACTACTCTAGATTCACTTGATTGAAACTACGACATCTAAAGATGAAACGTATGATCTAGTCATCGCATTTTTAAGACTTCAAACTCAAAAGCTTGAAGACATTTGTGACATAAGATCGACAACCAACAATCGAATTCAAAAACAATGGTGTAGAAAAGTACTGATGACCACGGATCCACAACTTCTCTGCATTCTCAACAAAATGGTGTAGCTGAACGGAAGAACGTAACACCGATTGAAGCGGCTAGAACAATGCCGGGCGTAAGCTAAACTTCCAAGTATTTCTCAAGCGTATAGCCAACACCGCTTGCTTTACCTGAATAGATCCCCGTAAACAAGTTTCATAATAAAACTCCATATGAAATATGGAGAGGAAGATCCCCAAACATTGGATTTCTTAAAATCTTCTAATAGAATGTTTTATTCTTTATAATGGAAAAGAATATAGAGGAAAATTTGATGCAAAATCGACGAAGGAATTTTTCTGGTATTCCAAACATTCAAAAGCATTTTCGCATTTTCAAGAAATCTAACTTAAAAATCTTAGAATCTCAGCATGTTTCTTTTGATGAATATGACTTGTTAGAGCCTAGAATGGTTCGAACGTTAATGATTCGATAATGATGAGACAGTACAAATACATCATCTACTTCTACTCCTTATCGAAAACCAAAACGAGTAACCCATATTTACCGATAACCCTTCACCCAAGAGACCTCTACCGATACCGATACTCAACTCATCTGACCCCTCGAACCCATCTCTTCTGCTTTTACCCCAAGCACCTTTACGCATCTCTCATCCTTCTTGTTCACCGAAAATGAAAGTTTTGAAGAATCTATTTTTCTCGAACCATATTTTGGTGAATCTCCTTCTCAACCAACTCATTCTTAAGGGAAGAATCCACCTGTAGTGATCTTTCTCCAATCATTATCAAGCAAGAGATCATCCCATTTCTCAAATAATTGGTGATCAAAACTCGAGTCAGTACGAGAAATAAGGTTCGAGAAGAAACTTTGTTTGCTTATGCATTTGTATCTGAACTCGAACCAAAGAAGATTGATGAAGCTATCGAAGATCATAATCGATTGAAGCTATGCAAGAAGAGTCGAACCGGCTTTGAAAGATGTAAGGTGTGGAGTTTAGTTCAAAGACCGATCGATCATCCAACATCGCACCAAATGGGTATTCGTAAATAAAAAGAGATGAAGATGGAAATGTCACCGTAAACAAAGCTAGATTGGTTGCTGGGGCTACCCATGAAAGGGAATTGACTTTGATGAAACTTTTGCTCCTGCGCTAGACTAGAAGCAATCGAATCTTTCTAGCTTATGCCTCGCTCATGGACTTCAAAGTGTATCGATGGATGTTAAGAGTGCCTTTCTCGAATGGTGATCTTCAAGAAACCAGATATCGTGGAACAACCTCCGTGATTTGTCATCTCGACAAACCGACCACGCCTACCGACTCAAGAAAGCTCTCTACGGCTCGGCAAGCTCCTAGAGCTTGGTATGAAACTCTATCCAAGTTCTTAATTGAACAAGGATTCGTGAGAGGAAGAATCACACTACTTTATTCATCCTCAAGCACAAAGGCCATTCTCTTCTCGTACAAATCTATGGACGACATCATCTTGGATCAACTAACCAAAGCCTCAGGCAAAAGATTCGAGAAGCCGATGCAAAGCAAGTTCGAGATGAGCATGATGGTGAACTTACCTATTTTCTAGGACCGCAGATACAACGACTTCGACGGAATCTTCATCACCAAACCAAATACGCAGGAACTAATCAAGAAGTTTGGTCTTGATTCCGCCAAAGGATTTGAAACTCCAATGTCTACCGACGCCATCTTGACAAAGATGAAAAGGGAAAGCAAGAGAACATGACCAAGTATCGAGGAATCATAGGTTCACTTCTTTACCTTATGCTAGTAGACATGACATTATGTTTGTCGCTTGTGTTTGTGCTAGATTTCAAAGTATCCAAAGGAGTCACATTTGCTTGTCACAAACGTATCATCGATATGTTTAAAAACAACAAATCTAGGCATCCGGTATTCAAAATCCAACAACTTCAATCTAGTTGGATACTGTGATGCAGTATTATGCAAACAAGTGAGCGAGTAAGAAGCACAAATGGGACTTGTCAATTTCTTGAAACAGACTGCCTCATGGTCTTGCAAGAAACAAGGATCAAGCAAACTCAACCACGTAAGCGTAATATATTGTCGCAAGCAATGCTTTCAACCCTATGGATGAAGCAACAACTAGTGGACTACAACATCAAGACCGAACGCCCAATCATGTGTGACAACACATCGCTATCTCGCCTCCAAAATCCAAGAATGCATTCAAAGACAAAGCACATTGATATTCGTTATCATTTTCTCAAAGATCATGTGGAAAAAGGTAACATCGATGAATATGTTCAAGCGAGCATCAATTAGCGGAACATTCTCACAAAAACCCTTTGGATGCCACCGGGTTTGCTTATTTAAGGAGAAATCTTGGTATGATTGATCCCTCTTTGCTTAATTTCAATATTTTGTTAATGTTTCTCTCTTCTTAGGTAGACCCGGTATTAGACTAATCGGAAGGCGTAAAGTTCTTCTTTACCGGAAGACCTAAAGGTTAGTACTCTTACTTAGTCTATTTACGCTAAGAGGTTTCTAAAGCAATAAAAGGGGTCAAGGACAAATTTGGTACTTAAGAAAATATCTTAAGTTCCGCTTTTCAAAGCGATATTTTCTCGCCTTTAAATAGTCCTCGAACCGTCATTTCCAAACTTTCTGAAACCCTTTGAGCAGAAACTTTCTCTCTCTCTCTCTCTCTCGAGTAACTACTTTACGCAAATTCAAGTTCTTCTTCTTGTTTCTTCTTCTCATCTTCAACAATAGTACGTTTATCTCTACTCTACTCGAAATTTTCTATGTCTTACGTGCATTTCATTATCAACTTAAAATCCTTTTGGAATTCAAGCAGTCATTTCGAGTTTATACGATGATTCGCCATTGTTGTTGTTATAATCTGAATACTAACGATCGTTTTTGTTTATTCATTGTTCATTCTTATGAAAACTTACATTATGTTTTTCTCGAGTGTGGTTTCTCTAAACATTCTAGGGTTTCAAGTTTTTGCCGAAAATTTCAATTTATTTTGGAAAACTTTGAAATTCCTACTTGTTTAGATGTCTAGATGAAAAGCCTAATTTTATTTTGTTTTCTTTCGGGCAAGAACTTCAAAATCAAAGCGCGGCGGTGGGAAGGCTTATGACCACGAAAATGTCATTCCTCCCGGTTCAATATCAATCTTCAGGATATCCCATCTATCCGCGCTCATGACATCATTGTCGCTTTGGACCCAGCTATACATTCTGGCATGTGCATTGACCTTGATCAATCAATTCTATAGGCTGGCGTCAAAGCTTGCGAGGATATGGGCGCCTCGGGATTCTACCCCTCTTACGCCTCAACGACAAAACCTACGTATCTTCTGGCGGAAAATTTTATCAACGAATGGAGCTCATGAACAGGCGCTCTTCGTGGGTGGATTCGAGGCCGTCCATCATCACAGCCAAATCTATTTCCACCATCATTGGCGTGCATTACGGAGGAGCTATTTCGGCAACCAGGTGAGGCTTTACATGCACAGGAAGCCATGAGGGAGTAGACACTCTCAGGGAGCCTGGGGAAGATGCTCAGCTTGTTCCCTCTTGGCGTCTCTTGCACCGGCCACCTTCAAGAGGGCTCTATGAGTGGAGCACATGACATGTTTCTTGGCCGAGATCAACGACCGGTCTTTGTATTTCTGACTTCGTCTCAAGCGGGGGCTCATCATCTTCGACGAGCTAAAGCGTGGGTGGAGAAAGCAAAGAGCAACCCTTGCAAGCGCCCGCCGTCGAGGCGATCAATGCCCTTTTAAGGGATGATGCGACCATCAACTCTTCTTTGAAAGAAGATGAGTTGTATATGGTGGCCAAGGACAAACAACTCACGGCCTCGTTTTTCGGTAAATACGAATCACGAGAACAAGCGCAGGATGCGAGAAAGGTCTGCCAGGTCTCTCTTGAAAAAGTGGCCAAGCACACACCTATCTTGGTCACCGGCTTCAATATGGAAGCTGTAGCAAGCAAGACCTTCAAAAGGCCTGCCAAGTTTGATGAACAAGTGGCCACGGACCTCCATCTAAAGGCCAGGTGCAGTGATGAGAGGCTAAGGTCCAAAATAGCAGCAGGCAAAGCCAAGAAGACAAGGCCGAAGTGGCACCTCCAGCGAAGAGGAGCGGGGCCAAATGGATCGAGAAAGGAGATGAAGGAAGGCCGGAAGAAGAAGGCACCGGGCCAATCTAGCCATTCCTCTCCTCCATCTACCCGCCAAGCCTTACCCAATCCGGCCAACCACCTTCACCACCTCCTGCACCCACTCCCAAGCCAAAGCGAAGAAACTTCGTAAAACCTTTGAAGACCAGACCACGGCGATCCTCCAACCTCTACCGATGAAGCGGTGAGTCTCCTATTGGCGTGAGGAAAAACTAGGTACTTGACCCTCTACCGCCCGACCAACCAACTACCTCTGAGGCGCCCAAACTCAGCTGTCAACCCTTCATCTATACCAACTCAGAACCCCAACCAACTACTGCTTAACCCTTACTATCCATCAACTTCATCTATTCCTCTGAGTCATCTACTCGAGAGGAATTCACCACCTCAGGAGGAGTCTATCCCTGAGAGGCCGGCCAGGCCAACTCCTCCTCCTCCTTCACCCTTTAACTACTCACGACCCATCCACCTTCCTCACCACCCCAATCCCAACCAACTTCTTCAACCACACCACCACTTAGACCTGCTGTTTGCCAAGTTCCTCTTCGAACTTTCGTCGTGTGAGATCTATCTCTTCTCATCCTCCTCACCTTCTCAACCTCTCAACCTTCTCAACCTCCTCAACCTTCCTTCAAAAACCAAAATTCCTATTCTACCACCCCCTTCTTTACGGTTCTACCGAACCCATTCCCCAATCCTCCCACATCGGTGAAAATTCGACGATGGGGCTGAATCCCCACCAACTCCACCTCCACCCTCCCCTATAACCTATCCTCTTCCACAAAACCATACCAACCCAAGACTCATCCTCTTACGCCTCGGAACTCCCCATATCAACAGCCCATCGGGCTGCGGACTACGCCTCTGCCAGGCACCATTCACGTTGGCCAAGCATCTACTTCCCATCGGCCCGCCCATCTTTGAAGTTTTGTCGACTAGATGCCATCTACCGGCGGCTAGAACTCACAAGCATATCTACGCTACGCTGAAGTAGCCCGCTGCGGCGGCAGGCGGCGACCGGCTGCCACTACTCCGACAATTTCAAGAGGATGTGCGGACTCGTTTTGGACAGATGCGGCACGACTTCACCGATGTCAAGATCAACATCGAAGCTCAGCGATGAAGGCTGCCGTATCATAGGTTCCATTTTCTCTGAGCTATTCCACGCCATCACTCTCCATCTCGGCCACGGTCGTACTCTATTATGGAACTCAACAACCTCGCTCGAAACTACGCTCATGACATTATGAATGCCAGCGGGATCGTGATCGGGCATCACGGAGGAGAAACAAATGAGATCTATCAACGAGAATCTTTGATGGAAGAAGAAGTCTTCGTGAAGAAGCTGGACTACCGTTCTCGTTCCACGGACCTCAAGCGATGCGGATGCCGAATACCAAGAGAATGGAAGAGCTAGAGCGAAAGAAAGAAAAGGAGGCTGAGACAAAGGCAAGGAAAAAAAGACAGTAGCTTTTGTATCTTTTCTTCCCTTTCCTTTGTATTTATCTTATTTTTGAAAACTGTCAAATGTAAACATCTTGTTTATGAATCTGAGATGATTACTTGCTTTTTCAAAATTATATTGTTTAAATTCTTCTTGCTTTATTGTTTATCTAAATTAGAATTTAAACATTCTTTAAATTTAATACGTATTCTATTCTTTGACTCTCTTATTCTTGTATGCACTTAGATTAGTCCCTTGCATCGAGGTGTTATTACGTTTAATAGAGGCATGTCTACCGATTACTTAATATATAAACTTTCGAGACATGCTATTATCTATTAAATAGTTTGCTTTAAAACCCTCATTTGTAGTAATGATGACCAGATATAAATAGGAGGAGATTGTTGATTCTTATGTTAAATTTATATCGTCGGTACATTACATTAGTTTTATACTTCGGTGGCTAATCGGGCTGCGTATCGATTAGCGTGGCAATGTGTGTATAGAACTTTGCCTTGTATAGTTCTTGTAGGACTTTTTAGAACATCGGAAGACCACTTCTCGGCTTCAGGAAGACTGCTCAAAGCTTAAGATCGGTAGACCTCGTGTTCGGTGATGCCGCTTCTCGTGTCCTCTCGGCTCAAATGCTACAATTTGGATTAATTCAAACTTATTTCCATATATTATTTGAATTAATCCAAGTCATTCCACGACATGTCAAGCCGCCGAAAGCAACTTTAAAGCGAGAAGACCTTTTCGCCTCTGAGCAGTGTAAGCGATAAGGCGATGGTGTCCCCTACTTTACGCTTCATCTCTCGATCGACACCAAATCGCCCACCTTTTGAAGATCTCGAGAAATGATTATCTGCTCTAGATATCCGTGAAGACGAAATTCCTTGGCCAGCGACCCATGCATTTAATGCATTTATGAATAAATTTGTTGAAGTCTTCGTCCTCTCCAACGGATTCTTTTGAAATGCACTGCTTTAAATCTGCCATTGAAAGCTGGAACAAAAGACAACTGCAGAATCAATCGAACACTTAAAGAATTGCTCGAATCTACACAACTCCAAGTCTTTTTTCGGCTCGGTGCAGTGCATTCATAGATCCTCAACAGATCTAGAAGTCCTCGTCAACAACAAGAACGTTTGCTCTTCAACAATTATTGTTTTATTCTTCTTGTTGTTTACTTCCATTAACTATATACGCACAAATTAAATATCTTGTATTTACAGATATTTAATTCCCTAGACAAACACAAGTCAATATTTTGTACACGATCCATTAGGGATATTCTTTGTAATTGATCTAAGTGGAAAACATAGTGCACAATTTAAATCCAAGGTTGATTGCCTTGGTGGTGGGCGTAGCACTCATTATAGTGTGAACCATCCCAAAATACTTGTGTTATTTCCTTACTGCTGTCTATTTATTGAGCTGCTTAGTTTCATTGTTTATATTATCCATTTCAGCGAGAACTTAAGTAATACGTAAAGGTCTACCGTAGTCCTTATCGAGGCGGACTGGAACAATTTTTCTTGAAGGTCTTCCGCTACTTGATTCTTTTCATAGATTGCAAGTAACTTTCAAGGAACTTACTTAAAAGTTTTTAAAGTGTTAATAAGCTATTCAACCCCCCCTTCTAGCTTATTATTGTGCTCATTGGGACCCACAATAGTGTTGACAGTAATAGGGTTGGTAAGACACTCAAATGAGGTTGTGATGTGGTGGTTGGCACCAGTGTCAATAATCCAGTCAAGATGTGATGATTTTGTGTGAGCAAAGTAAGAGAATTTAGGACTGTAAGTAAGATTACCTGACATATGATCTTCAGGTGTATCCATTTGTGTGGCTGCAGAGTTGGCACTTTTATTGTTGTTCAGAAGTAGCATGAGTTGTGGAGTTGGCCAGGGGTGAAGCAGTCAGTATTAGTGCTGGAATCATCTTTCTTCCTGTTTCCAGAATTTTCTTTGACAGGCTAAGTAACAGCATTATTGATGGAGGAGTTGTTCTTGGGCTTTCCTTTGTTTCTTGGCATCTTACTTAGTCTGGTTTTGTGCCAAACAATGGGTGCCATTCAGGAAAGCCATATAAGAAGAAGCACTTGTCCTTTTGATGAGTCTCACCATGGCAGTATTCACAGAACATTTTTCCTTTTGCCTGAAAGACTTGGGAGTTACCTGAAGCTCTTGGTTTGTTGATTCTATTAGTGATGACTTTGCCCATGAGGGTAGAGGGGATATTTTCAAAGCTCATAGGGATTGGTTTGAAGTCTTTGGCCTTCTTCTTGGATAAGCATAGAGACAGCCTTTACAAAGTGGGAAGGGAGCACATTCTGAGAATTTGGCCCCTGGCATCTGTATATCTCTTAGATAGGCCCATAAGAAACTGAGTTAACTTGGTGATGTTGTCATGCTCTTCTTGAGCATTGATAGCACCACAAGTGCAGTTACAGGTACACTTGGGCTTCTGAAGGAGATTTGTGAATTCATCCCAGAGGCCCTTGAATTTGGTGTAGTAGGCATTAATGCTTAGGTCCCCTTGTGTACACAGAATGATGTTCTTCTGTGTTTGAAAGATTTTTGGAGCATCACTCTGTGTAAATCTTGTAATGATGTCATCCCATATCTCGTGTGCAGTTGAGAGGTAGACAATACTTTGTCTAATTTCTGAGTTTACAGAATTCAACAGCCAAGAAACTACCATACTGTTACATCTTTCCCAGGCACTGATATACTTAGAGGGAGGAATAGGTTTCTTGTTTAGGCCTTTGACCATGTCAAGTTTGTTCTTGGCTGAGAGTGCAGTGGTGATGGAGATTTTCCATTGATTAAAGTTGGAATTGGTTAGGGTTTCAGTCACAAGAATCATCCCGGGGTGATCATTGGGATGAAGATAGAGGGGGTGACAGGTATTTAGTTGTAGTTGTGACTCAGGTAGATCATAGGCATCCACCATGGTGCTAGAACTGCCATCTTTGGTGAGTTTGGTGGAGTCTTCAGAGGTAGGATTAGTCATAGAGAAAGATGAAGTGGTAAATCTAGATTAGACAGTGAACGAGGGAGGAGAGTAATTACCAGTTTGGGATTGAAACCTGGATGAAGGGAAGGGGGCAGATCGACCTGGCTCTGATACCATGATAAACGCAGACCATGGATTGAGTGATTTCTTGAAGAGATTTATATGATCAAGAAAGTGGTTATTTTATATTTTATTAATCTTGTATATACTCGTCTATTTTCAAATCAATCTATCCCCTAATATATATACAAACTGTTATAGGGATTAGGTAGAGCGAGCTTATCAGATCACTAACTAACATAACTGTCTATTAGTTACAGTTTACACTCGCTACGCCTCAGGTATCTATTAATTACACACGCTACCCTCCAAGTTCCATTACAGCTTTTGAACTGTGCACTTGGATCCCTTGAGCTTTGGTTCGACTGGATTGTTGATCAGTCTCTTTTGTGTTCTGAATAATGACATTGTTAACAATTGAAAGACCGGAACTACTACCCCAGGATTAAACCTGGTTTGAAAATATATATATATATATTGATTGATTGGGATTTTTTGATCAGATGTTTGGGTATAGTGCCCATTCTTAATTTCCTTTCATCTCTCTCACACTTTCCCTTTCTCTAGCGGGGGTTTATTTTGCAGTTATCAACGCGTGGGTTTGTGAATATAGATTTCTCTTTGGATTATTTAATTGCATGTTGCGTTGTTTATTTTATTCTTCTATATATTTTGATTAGCTTTGTCAATTACTCTGAGTCAGGCTTTCGGTTTGCTTCCATTTTCCTTCTTGGTTTGAAAGTTTTTATTATGTTACTGCTTGTAAACACCTCAATTTCGTACCCCTATTTAAAACATCATAGAAATGTTATCTCAAGTAAAAAAAGACTAACAGACGTTATGTTTCAGGGGGTCAAAGCATCAAGGAAACTTGAAAAGACTTCAAGGGACAAACAATAATTAAGCAAAATGGGTGAAAATGAAATATTTTTGTGAAGGAAAACAAGTCGGAGCGCGGTACAAGCAAATTTGGGCGCCACGCCCAAAATTGTATGGGCAGCACCCTGACCTGTCTTGTTGGCAAGTGCAAATATCTCAGCCTTCTTCATCCGCCGTTAAGGATGATCAGATATTTTACTTATAAATAGAGGCATCCTCTTTAGTTCGCAACACATAAAAATTTACGTAAAAACTATCTCTCGCTGAAGCTCTGTTAGGTTGTAGAAATTCTTCTCCCCGTTAGGTTGAAGAAATCCTCCCTAAACCAACCCAAACCTTTGTCCAAATAGAAACCTAGTTAACCCAGTTCGGTTCTCTCCTTAAACCAGGTCACAAAAAGCCACAAATACAGCCGTTACATTGCTAAAATTCAGACATGACATACAACATTATCAATAAATACAAACAGTTATACCACTCGAATTTAGAGGTGAAAAGTAACAAATACAGCAGACACGTCGCCCAAATTCCGACGTGAAAAGCAACACAAACAAGAAGTCACGCTACCCAAATTTCAACAAACAACAAACAAAAAGATTTTCTCTTCCGAAGAGGACAGAGCGAGCACATTCGATAGCCTACCTAAGTCTAGTTGTCCTCGGTATCAACCCTCCCGCTTCAAGAGGTAGGTATTAAAGTTACTATTTAATTTCATAATTCAATTATATATATATATATATATATATATATATATATATAAGAACATTTTGTAGCAAAAAAATCATTTTGAGATCGAAATGGCAAGTTATGTGCCTAATCCCTTTTTAATTCCTAAATTAGTATCCGAACTCATATTTTCCTGATATCTTTGTTTTTTCTCTGTTTAACCTTAAAATAAATATGACAACTCTGTAAATACATTTTTTAGTCCACAACGAGGTTGAACGTATTATACGCACTCAAAGATTTTGAAACCACTCGCTTTTTAGTAACAAGAGGACACGAAACTGGATTCTCACGCTGCCAAATCATTGATTTGATTATAACTTTGTAACTTCTCTCAATATCTCAAAAAATAGATTATTTTATGCAACCACCAAAGCCCATCGAAAGGTCTGTTTTTGATACATTTTGTTGCAACACAGCTGAATTCACATCTTAATACCCACTGACATCATGTCTAGGAATTGGGTCGATTTACTTTTGGTGAAATTCACTCCCAAAGCTCGTGCCCGCAGACCAAAGCCAAATTTACCCAAAGGGTAATTAAGTAGTTAGTTACGTTAGATAGAAAAATGATAATTTCTCTTTTGCAGTAAGATGTTGATGCTGATGAAGCTAAGACTCAAGAATTGTTGCGGCGTTTCAATGTATTGCTGTCTTTTCACTTTCCTGTTTTTCTTTGTTTCAAGTTGAAATGGTTATGGCTTAATTTTTCCTTTGCTCCCGGTAAAATTAGAGTTTTTGTTCCTTTACTGGAAGTTTATAGACAAAGCAATATATATATATATATATATTTTTTTTTTTTTAATTTATTTATTTTGATATTTTAATTAATAGACTCATATACATAAAATATAATTAAATGAATTTGATTTCTTTTTTGTCTCATATGTAGATAAAAATAATAGAAAAAGAGTTATTTCACCTCGCATTTTTATATCAGTCATTGTTATAAAAAAAATCAAACAATATCCTCTAGAAAAAAACTAAATTATGGTTATTGATAAAATAATAAAATATTTATTAACTCATTCGAATACTGTTCGTTCCATATATTGATGAAATCTCATAATGACGCTGTGCCATAGGTACGTGCATAAAATCTAGTTTATGTATATGCAACATATGATCAATATAACAACATTAAGAGTAAATTTTTGATGGGTCAGTTTTACGGATCTTAATTCGTAAGAAAGAGTCCTATTTTCTTACAGTTCAACCCACCAACACATGATGAGACGGGTAAAGATGATTCATTTTACAAAAAATATATGTAACACCATCACACTTAAGTTTTTACGCAACAATTACTACACCATCAAAGAAAGTTTACACACCACAAAGGTTCGGGAAATGTGAGAACGAAACTTATCATGCGCATAAGCATATGAGCATGCGTCATGAGATCGTCGGCAGGTTGAAAATAAGCACCATGAGAATATAATTGTTGGGCAACCCATTCCACCGGCCACTTTTCATGTTTGTCTTTGAAAACGAGATATCCAACGGACGACACAAAAGCTAGGCTAGCTAGCTTCACCATTATATAAGTTATGTGTTTAAATACAAAAATAAATTAATTAAATTTTTATTCATCAGCAGTTTAGAATCTATTTTACATAAGTGACTTTTGCATCATAACACGTGACCAACCAAAAACTTAAAAAAAATAAAAAAAAACGTTGTAATTGACATGTATCATGATCCGACACTTCTCATGTTTGTCTTTTTTTTGTTTGATTGTTTATGTAAATGAATCTGAGAAATTATTCATAATGGCAAGGGTAAAACCGTAATTTAGTCATGTTTACTCGAAAGGGCAAAATGGGAATAACATTAATGAAATAGTTGAAGAGTAATACATTTAATAATTCATATTATTATGGTAAGCACGACTCTTGAATGTTTGTTATTTGTTATTCAAATACGCATGCCAATGAGATCAATCTAACCGTCTAATCATAGAGATCCTAGGTATTTTATTCGTTCCGAAAAAAAAGTCTTATTTGAAAGTTAAATTTTTTTTAAAAAAAATAATTTTAGTAATACATTAATAATAAAATAACATTTTTATGACTTAATTTTTTTTAAATTGAACTGTTTAAGTGAAACATCCCAAAATAAAATAGTGGACTCTTTGTTCAAAACGGAAGGAGAATATTCCATAAGGTGTGAACAGAAGAATATGCGTTTTTTAGGAAGACCAATCTTAGACGAATCAATTTTGATGAGCTACACTGGACTGGAAAGTTCAACCACCCTTAGATATTCATATCTCCGTCAAGTCCTTCACATGACATTCAACCACAACAAATGGACCATAAGACTCTTAAAAGTGTTTAAACAAATGTCAAACAGAAACAGCTAGCCATTATAGGCTTCCAAACAAACCATTGATCCCTTAGAGCATTTTTTATAACATATTCCTTCTTTTAATTTACATAAAGAATTTTTTTTTTGTTGATATTTAGAGTACTTTAGACTATTTTGATAGTATATGTACATGAATATATTTAATATTCCTTATTCGTTTCACGTAAAAAGTCCGTATATTATATTATTTTGAGATGTTTCTCATAAACAGTTCATTTTAAAAAAAATATTATATTTACAATATTCATAACATTTTAATTTTATTCTCGACGTTTGATATTAACATATTAACTACGTTTAAATATTATTGTAATTATGGTCAATTCTAATATTAGGTACGTATATATCCATTTATTAATATATTTTTTAAACATAGATTCTTTGGGCGTAAGGGAGGAGTAATAAATAACAAAAGATAAATTTAATAACTTGATAAAAAGGATAAGAAGAGCTTATTTTCACTAAAATATTCGTAGTGAAAAAAAGCATTTGAAGTTCCCATGTTCCATTAGGGAAAAAGTTTACAAAAAAAAAAAGTATTTGAATAATTAAAAGAAAAATAAGGGATAAATTCAACTTTTCATTGTTGAAAAATAGAGAGAGTTATTTTTGAGAAGATAAGAAAAGCAAAAAATAATATTATGTTATAAAGGAAAATACAAAAGTTACTTGAATTTAGGTAAGTACTTCATTATTAAACAATTTACATTTTTGAAGGACAATTATCTCATGTTAAATAAATTTTAATCAATTAATAATAAATATAATGAATAAACAAAATGTGTAGTGAAAATTGATCGTGCAATAAAGATTAAAAAAAAAAACTTAGGTAAAATACATAATTTTTTTTTATAAAAGCGATTCTTCTACAATTAAAATCCGTAAAACTATCTTTAAAAAAAAAACTTAGAAATAACTGCGGAAGGATGGAGGGAGCGTCATTTTCATATCCAAGTGTTTCCAACTTATCTCGTGCATAATATTCAACATTTGATAAGTCAATGGAAGATAATAAAATAGCATTTAATTTCATTAAATGCAAATAAAACAAAAAACTTGCAAATAGAACAGAGCCTATATCTACCCATCTCCTCCTGACAACAATTTACTCTCAAGGAAAGCCCAAATATCCTACTATCTCAGCATGTCGTCCTCTTGTCGAGGTAATGAATATTACTATCCTTCATTTTCATGGCCAATCGAGAACTGATCGGCCTTTGATCCTCCATGTATAACTTATAGAAATAATATTATTTCTTTTATTGGCTGTCTCTATTTAAACGCTGATCCTTGTGCCCTTGGCCGAGGGTCAAGGGCACGAGATGATCGTAGTAATTTAGCGTTTTATTTTTTTTATTGTATAGGTAAGGATGCTTGGCCAGAGCTTCGAGGATATGTAGGAGATTCTGTTGTGGGTGTAATCGAGCAAGAAAATCATCACGTCCGTGCTGTATTGATGCTCGATCTTCTACAAAATGTTCCTGATTTCCGTTGTGACCGGGTTATTGTTTGGATTAATGAGGTTCGTCTCGTTACGAGGGTGCCTGTGATTGGTTAGTTAATTAGCATTCGAGTGTAATTATAAAGGGTAATCATATATATTTTCCACAGATTCCCCATTTGTATTATCTTCTTATGTGGTGTGGTAAAGAATGATATGTTTTTTTTGTGTGTGTACTTAATTGTCTTCATGTGCAAATAATATTTTCAGTTCATGAATATCGATCTAACATAGTTGTTGGTGTGGTTAAATTAAACAAGGTCAAGAGGAGATCCGGCGGCCATGGCTGCCATGACCGAGGTCTTGAATGATAGTGGGTGGTCATGGCAGCCATATCCAAGGTCTTCCTCTCATCTCTCCTTTCCTCTTATCATTTTTTTTCCTATGGTAATAAATACTAAAGCTACGTAATAAGCACTAAATTTATAGTGACATTTTATGTGTCATCTAATTAGTGGACATTAATTTTTTACCAACACGGAAGCTCTTAAGATACCAAATAAGATGAGTACTCAACATTATTCTTTTTTCTCATCATTAAATCAAGAACAATCGAGACAGTTTGACTGTTAGGGTAACAAAATAATGGAGAAAGGGACACAAGCTGATGGAATAATTAAAAATTTACATTTTATATATTTTTGTATATATCTTTTTTCTTTTTATTTAAAAGGGAATGTCTGTCCAGCGCTGTTAGGGTGATTTGTTCATCTCGATTCACAGTTCTAAATATAGTCTAGGGTCCGCAGCTCCAGCTTAGGTAGGGAAATTCGCCAAGCACCGGAGACATCCAATCACTTTAATGCCCCACTTGGTTACAAGCCCCGTTACTGAGCTCGGCATATTTTTGTATATATCGGAAGCATATACAACTAATCAATCAAAGAGCTCGAGTTTAACGCTTACTTTTCTTAATAAAGAGGTCGGATAATCAAATCTATCAGAGAAATTATTGTTCTGGTTATACGGCACTATCCGAATACCTTGTAACATTTTAAAGCATTAATAATAATATTTTTTTAAATAAAAAATATTTAACAAATTAAAGGATGATACCCGTTTAGAATTATTGAGGTTTTCAACTTGTCCATTGAATTGATTACTTAAACAGTAAGCTTTTGAGTGTCGCATGAGGACCTCTTCGAATCACGTCGTCAACTTCGTACGAACAACGCAGGGAAGGGATGGCTTTTTTTATTTGGGGATGAAAATTTAATTGTCTTTTACTAATTCTCAGTATCAAAAGTTCAGATTTATAGTCCACATTAGGCAGCTAACTTAAAAACCCAATTATAAGAAACTGATGACGTTAATCCCATTACAATAAATTAAGAAAATAATAAATAAACTTAAATAGATTAATTAACTCAAGGGTTAAATTCGAGCCGATTCACTTTCAAAAGTTTTTAATCGCTCCGGTCCATCTTTTCTTTTTTTCATTCAAAAAAGGTTATTTTTGGAGACAAAAAAACTACAATACCATTAATGAACATAAGACACACTACAGATCAAACACTCAAATACACAGCGCTGCATCTAGGGGTGTAAGTGGTTCGGTTTAGTTTGGTTTATGCAAAAACCATAAACCGAACCGTCTCCTAGTGGTTCCAAAAATCTCAAACCGAACCGAACCGAACCACTCAGTTTGGTTTGGTTTGGTTCGGTTTTGTGGTTTATATAAATTACTTTTAATGAAATTAACCAACATTAAAAATAACAATAAAAATAAGATTTTAATTTGGAATTAACATCAAAATTAGGAAATAATCTACTAACAACAAATTATCATAAATAAAACAATACAAATTCTAAAATAAACACAAACAATGGAAGAAATAATAATTTTCCAACAATCAAGATTTTGTTTGGTTAAGTATCCGTCTATTTATATATAATGAATAAATCAAAGGTTCAAAATAGTTAATAAATGTAATATAATATATATTATATAATAAATAAATAAAAATATATAGGGTGGTGATGCGTCCAAGAAATCTGGACACACTAGACAAGCCCAATCCGAACACCTGGCTTTCAACGTGTTCTTGAATCCTCAAAGCCCAACTCTGCAATGTGAATGAACAAACGTAAACTGGGCAGGGGCACTCCCTGCAAAGGCCCTCCGGTGTATGAATTAGTACAAGAAAGTCAATAATTCAGCAGAGTTTAGGCAAGAGAATAAGATTGTGCATACCTCTCTTCACATTTTACCCAGTTTTTATATCTACCTAAGGCATAATCGTAAATAAACAATGCTTGCCCATTAATCGCCCATGATTGCTATTAATAACCATAAATAACCATGGCCTTCAATGGCGAGCGTAATAACTAACCCATTAATGAAAATGTCTCAACTGGAGAATTTCCCGGACATAACCGTCCTCAACTTTAATAAGCACTCTTGCTCGGATGTAACTGTCCTCGACTAATGTCAACTCTTTCACGGACGAGCATAATAAGTCATGCTCGCACCTCAGCTTTGCTCGCTGGTTAAGCCCCCACTGTGTGCGGGTATCTTAACACAGCTCAACACCTTGCTCGCCTGCTCGGATGTCATTGATTTGCCTTGCATGTAGTCCTTAACTTGGGCCTATTGGGCGGGTAGCGGGTCTCCCCTATAGCTCCTTGTTTCACCGAGCATTCATGCTCGTGACGAGGAGGAGCTCAAGAAATTCGAAAAATACTTTTCTAGGATCATTAAATCCTACGTTCCAAATAATTTTGAAACCAAAATCTAGACGCACGGTTGCCCATAAACTCTTTTAGGAATCTGTGCCCAAGGAAATTGAGCCGCCAGCCGTCAGCCTACGAAAAGACAGGCTCGTTTCTCCACAACGCATTAAATGCTACTGGCCGTTCTGAACCTCAATGATGAAAAATTCATTAGCCTGCGGTTTCCTTTAAAAGGCAAGAAACCCCTTCCATTCCAAACTTTCTCACTCCCAAATTCTCACAATTTCGCAAACAGAAACCGATCCTCCCATCTACAATCGCGACAGGCTCTTGGGCTCAAACCAAATCTTCATCTACTCCAGAAACTTCGAACACTCTTACATGTATTCTTCCTTCACTTTTCTTTGTTTACTTTGTTTTGATTTGTGTCTTCATCGGTTTAACTATCGAATCCAAAATCTCAATGCTCCCATTTCTTTATCAAAATTTTTTTGAATTTTATGCCTTTGATGCTTTCACACCCAAACTCCTGCCACCACCAAAACTACCTCTACTCAGAAATCGAGGAAACGTTAACCAGTGCCCCGTTCATTGGTTTATGGATAAACCCTAGCTTGCCACGGGTTTTCAATTATTTTCCATTTTTTCCCTCAAGCAGGGTTTAACCCGTGTTCCTCGATTACTGTAGGATGTCTTCTGACGGTAGAACACCCTCCGAGATCAAAGGTCGAGCATACGACCATGGAGCTCCTCAAGAGCGAGGAAGAATCCTCGCCTCCCCATCTAGCTCGGAAGCAAGCGACAGGTGCCCCCACTTGTTCGACGGAGGCCTTCCCGAACACTCCCTCGCAATATCGAGCAAGCTACCGAAAGTCCCCCGAATTTTAACAGACCAATCGACCAAGACCAAGGAAAGCAAACTGCCTCGTCTAGCACACCCTTTATTTCTTGGGACGACTTAAACAACGAAGATGAGGTATCAACCTGGTTTTATTCCTTAGGTATGGACCCAAAGAATTATCGAGTTAGGGCCTTCGACCTGGACATAGATGAAACCGGTCACAACTTTCAAGGAGACCGAATGGTCTTCTATTTTGATTTCTTCTTAGTCGGTCTCCGTTTACCTTTAGATCCCTTCTTCGCTGAATTCCTCAGCGCACCATTTTTGTGCTCGCATGAGCATCTCTGCTTGCGTCTTTGGTTCGCGCATACTTAACTCTGAGCATAAACCACCTTCACCTTCCGAATCGTCTCAAAACACAATGTCACCTCTTGCTCGGTCAAACCAGGAACTTGCTCCAGACTTTGGTAAACCTCTCAAGGTAGCTCGCCCGGATTGACTCATGTGCACCTTGTTTAACCTTAGACAAGTCAGCCCTTGTCTTTGCTAACGAACGGTCGTCCGAAATCAGCCAAGAATTTTGCTCGCAAGTCTGCCCAATTATTGATCGAGCGTCGTGGCAATGCTCCCATCCAGGCTAAAGTTTTTCCCTGCAAGGCACCAACAAAGGCTCTGATCTTCAACGCCTCATCTGATGTTACTAACCCAATCTGGGATTCAAAAGACATTAACCAGTCCCTAGCCTTGGTCTTGCCCGTGTACTCTTTAATGTTCGGAAATATTAACTTGTCTTTGGTGGAGCATTCTCAATCCACGGTGCCCGCTAGAGGCGATACCCAAAAATTCCCATCTAGAGCCTTGCCTTGTTCCCAGGCCTCCATCCGGCGTTTCAACTCCTCGAAATCTTGCCTGTTTATGGTTGCAGGCAAACCACCCTCGTGCTGAGGCTGTACCACAGGCAAAGGAGGGGCCTCTGGGGGTCCCATGCCGCATGGTTTGTGGAACTCCCACGGCACCACCTGCCTCGAGGTGCCCAAATGAGGCGTATAGGTGCGGTGGCCCGATGAGACCGTTTAGGAGAGGGAGTTCTACGCCTACGAGCGTAAGAACCCCTTGGTGATCGCTGACGGCGACTATAAGCCGAGATCGCGCGGTGAAGAGAGCAGGAATCTGCGAGCATGTGACCTTTGAGGTGAAGGCGAGCGTCGGCGGCGAGCCGAATCTTCGCCAACTTCGCCGGTCCCAGCCTTGAGTGAACTTCGCCACTAGGAACAACGCGGTCCCGGCCTTGAGTGAACACAGGAACAACCTGGCCTTGCTTCACCGGCCCCTTGTTTAGAGCCTTGTGCTCGCGGTTGAGAATAAACAATCAGAGGGTTCACCGGGTTACCACCTGTGCGAGAAACCCCTGCCACTTGACTTGGAGCCGTCAAGGCTGGTAACGGATCTACCTCGATGGGCAATGGCGGCTTGCCCATAGCAATCAGTTGTAGGTTGAGTTGATGCATCGACCCAAATAGATGGCTCTTTGACGTAAAAGCTTCCTCACGAAACTCATGGGCTAACCTGCCAAGGCTTCGGCCAATGAATCAACCCCGCTGATTTAGGCGGTGGCGTGCATCATGGGCGGAGGACATTATTCAGCCTTGATTTGATTGGTGAGATGCAGTGTACCTCCTCTCTGCGACTGACGCCACCGTCATTAATCCCGTTCTCCGCCATGGACAAAACTTCCAAAACCAAAAGTATCTAACCGAATGTTAATGCCGTAAAAACGTTTCCCGGCAATGGAACCAACTGATGCGTCCAAGAAATCTGGACACACTAGACAAGCCAAATCCGAACACCTGGCTTTCAACGTGTTCTTGAATCCTCAAAGCCCAACTCTGCAATGTGAATGAACAAACGTAAACTGGGCAGGGGCACTCCCTGCAAAGGCCCTCCGGTGTATGAATTAGTACAAGAAAGTCAATAATTCAGCAGAGTTTAGGCAAGAGAATAAGATTGTGCATACCTCTCTTCACATTTTACCCAGTTTTTATATCTACCGGAAGGCATAACTGTCAATAACTGCTATTAACTGCCCATGATTGCTATTAACTGCCCATAAATAACCATGGCCCTCAATGGCGGGCGTAATAACTAACCCATTAATGAAAATGTCTCAAGCTAGCAGTCCTCAACTTTAATAAGCACTCTTGCTCGGATGTAAGCGTCTCTCGACTAATGTCAACTCTTTCACGGACGAGCATAATAAGTCATGCTCTTCGCACCTCGGCTTTGCTCGGCGGTTAAGCCCCCCATGTGCGTGTATCTCAACACCTTGCTGCTCGCTTGGATGTCATTGATTTGCCTTGCATGTAGTCCTTAACTTGGGCCTATTGGGCCGGGTAGCTCAGGTGGTTTGGTTCGGTTCGGTTTGGTTTGGTTTGGTTCGAGACAAAAAACCGAGAACCGAACCGAACCGAACTGTGTAGTTTTCCAATTCTTTAAACCGAAACCGGACCGTATTCGACCAAAACCGAACAAAATCGACTGGTTTGGTTTGGTTTGGTTCGGTTTCGATCCGTAGTTCGGTGGTTCCGATTTACACCCCTAGCTGCATCTATTTATTTGGATCAATTTTTGCATCACAATGCATCAAATTATTTACCTAATTCAATTTTGTAATGTAATGCATTAATTTAAAATACTTTAATCATTACAACACAATACGTCAAATTATGCACTGCGATGCATAAATTTTAAATTATCAGACCTTATCTATCTTTTTTCCAATACACAATCAAGAAATAATTCAAAATAAATATGCAATTTTCTTACATAACGATTTACAAATGATGCATTGTGATTCAAAAGCATCCAGATTCAAAAGGATGTCTAACAACGAAAAAAATATTATATTCAGACATTTTATCGAACACTTTAAATGTATAGAAACACAAAACACAAAAAAGTGTTTTGTATTGAATATATTTTGAATCACACAAATACAAATAATGAAAGAAAAAGAAGAACAACAATAACAACATCAGCATCATATATGAATTAATAAAAAAGTTAGAAGTTCGGGTAACGAATAAATAGTATGTAGTAACTATTGTCAGAGATGTTAATTTGCATGTCTGAACCTATTACACCGGGTTTTTCAAGGTTAGGTTTGCAATTTTAGCAGACCGTTTAAACCGCAACCGATTAGGGATCGAAATTGAAAAGGCTAAACTGAAACCGACAAGGTTGGACAAATTAATATCTCTATTGGTCACGCTAAAATTTAAGTTGTCATTCCAATCTTTCATCTGTTTTTCATACTAACAATTATGTTAGTCTTACCTTCGATGGTACAATTTAAATTTTATCTTTTTTAAAAAAAAGATAAAATTGCGCGCTTTGAGCGCAGGCAAATTTTTTAGTATAGTTTTTCTTTTTGGTCATCTCTATTTTTTTCTGATCATTACACAATAAAAATAAAAAATTTAAATACTAACCCAAAAACAACTATGCAAGCAAACGCATAATGAATCAAGTTATTAAAAATTAGATTATGTTTGGTTTAGTAAAAGTTTAATTTATAATATTTATGATTCTCGACTTATTTTATCATTTCATACTTGATTAGTACTTTTTAGTTTTTAAGTAGTAAAATTTGAAGTTGTGAGTTGTTTGTGTTTTAAACTTTATCACTTATATTTGATGTTGTTGACTCGTTGTATGACTCATTTTGAATTGTGTGTGTTTTAAATGTTGATTGTTGGCTTGTTATCCGTTAATTACTTGATTTCAAATTTTACATTTATATATACAAGTTTTTTTTTTCTTAATATTTTGTTTAGGTGTAACCCGTTTAAAACCAAAACCTAGAGGGGTAGGTCTAGGTTTGCAATTTTGACCCTTTTAAAGCGAACCATTTAAACCGCGACCGATTAGGGATCGAAATGCTAGATTGATTAACATCCCTAACTATCATTCTTCCTCGATCAAAATATTTATGAACATCGTCAATGGCAACGACGACGATGAGGACGTGGAGCTATTCGATGTCATCTTCATCGTACTTAGCTTCTATACTGTCTAACTACTAGAAAAATGACCTTTAGTGACGGAATTTTCCGTCGCTAAAGGCGAAATTCCGTCGCTAAAGGCCCCGGCGACGGAATTTTTCCGTCGCCATTCCGTCGCTAAGTCGTCGATGATGCCGACGGACCGATTTCCGTCGCTAAAGCAGCCTTTAGCGGCGGAATTCCGTCGCTAAAGGTTGATTTTCAGCGGCGGAAAATTCCGTCGCTGAAATTCAACCTTTAGCGACGGAAAATTCCGTCGCTAAAGGCGTTTAAAAATTAATTAAAATTGATTTTCAGCGACGGAATTTTCCGTCGCTAAAGGTTGATTTTCAGCGACGGAATTTTCCGTCGCTGAAAATCAACCTTTAGCGACGGAAAATCCGTCGCTAAAGGCTTTAAAAAATTAAAATTGATTTTCAGCGACGGAATTTTCCGTCGCTAAAGGTTGATTTTCAGCGACGGAAAATTCCGTCGCTAAAGGTTGATTTTCAGCGACGGAAAATTCCGTCGCTAAAGGTTGATTTTCAGCGACGGAAAATTCTGTCGCTAAAGGTTGATTTTCAGCGACGGAAAATTCCGTCGCTAAAGGCTTTAAAATAATTAAAATCATTTCTTGGAAAATTCTGCCGCTAAAGGCTTTAAAAATTAATTAAAATTGTTTCAGCGACGGAAAATTCCGCTAAAGGCTTTTAAAAATTAAAAAAAACCCAAAAATACTATTATCATATGATTTTTGTACCTAATAATATAACAATTAATACAAATCAAGATTCAAATACAAAACCGAAGATAATAAATAAACAATAATATAAAACTAATTTAAAAACATCAAACTATAAATGTTATTACAACAATCCATATAAATTATATATAACAATTAATACCAAAACTTGATCCTACGACATGAGGATCAAGAAAAACTTCATCTTTGCATCTCGAAAATTGCTTGTAGAACAAATGTCCGACTCTTCTTCAAAGGAATCTTTCAAGTGTATATTGAGCTAAT
>JABEVN020001573.1:0-24400 GCA_013146195.2 Codonopsis lanceolata
GTGCAAAAATGAATGTTGCGAGGCTTACTGGATCCGAAAGTTTAGAGTCAAATGCCACTTTATTTTAAGGCAAAAATAAAGGAAAACAGAAAAAAGAAAACGAGAGATTTTAGAAAGTGGGTTCGGGGGCTAAGTTACGAGTTGGGAAGGTGGGCACCCAACTCGCCCTTTCGGTCTCAAAACGTTTTTGGTTGAAGTATGCTCATTGTTATATAATCTAGCAAATAAATAAGGTCTTATTTTGACAAGGAAAATTTAAGCAGATACATTCGTGGCTACATTATTCTGGACTCGCATTAGTCTCCTTCCAATAATTACAAACATATTTAAGAATATTTGGTCATTATAACGGCTCTTTTACATAATATTCTAATCTGTCCAAGGCGGCCATGACGGCTTATATTGATACATTCTTGGCCCAGGATTTAAATAACAACTTTGAAAATAAATAAAAAAAGCAGAAAATGTAAATAAATAAAAATAACAATGCTCTTAAAGGTTTACCTTTAGAGCGGCGATATCTTCGCTTGTCGCCCCGGGGAGAGGATCTTTTTGTGTACGTATTGATGCGTTGTTGTGTTGTTGTTGTTGTTGTTGTTTTGTTGTTGTGTGTTTGTGTGAATTTGGGCGTGGCTAGCTGTACTGTTGATTTTGTTGTATGCAAATCGGACGGCGTAACAGCCGAGGGTGTGTGTTTATGTGTATTTGTGTGTATGTATTTGTGTGTGTGTGTGTGTGTGTTTGTTGGGGGGGTGGGGCTGCCGTGAGAGAGTATATGTGTGAGTGTGTGGGTTTTATTGAGTGAGAGAGGGACGGCTGGGAGTATATATGTTGTTGTGAGAGAGAGTTTGGTGAGTGGAAATTTTGAGGGAGTGAGAGAGTGGGTCGGATGAGAGAGTGATTGTGAGGAGAGTTTTGCTGGGTATATTGAGAGAGAGAGAGAGAGAGAGAGCTCGCTGGGGTGAGGGAAAAGAATTGTGAGGGAGAAGGTTTGAGGGAGTATATATATGGGTGGATTAACTTAGGGGTAAGAAAGGGGGTGACCGGCTGGTTGGAGTTTTTTCTTTTCTTTTTGTTTTTCTTCTTTTTCTCGTTTTCTTTTCTCTTTGATTTTTGTTTCTTTTTTTGTTTTCTTTTTGGTTTCTTTTCTTGCTTTTTTTTCTTTGGGGCAGCTGACCCACTTTTCTTTGTTTTCTCTCTTTTTTTCTTTTGCTTTTGCTGTTTCTTTTGTTTTTCTTTTTTCTTTTGTTTTTGTTTTTTTAATTTTTTATCTTTTCTCTTTTTGTTTCTTTTTTCATTTTTTTTGTTTTATTTATCTTTTCTTCGTATCTTTTCTTTATTCCTGAAACATACAAGAGATAATTAGTAGTCCATTTTGCAATATTTATTGGACAGTATAAAATAGGGGTACGAATTTGGGGTGTCTACAGTATGACCTTTAATCTCTTCTTTTCCTTCTGTATTTTCAGTTTTAATCTGCTTGAACCCCTCGTTTTAAGATCCAGAATACTTTTCTTGAGTTTTGAACACCCTCTTTAATCAACCCGTTTGAAACTAGGGTTAACCAATTCCTTCATCTAAACTTTTCTGGTTTCCCCCTTTTGTGGATTTCATACCCTTAGGCTCCATATAAACGTAGCCAATTTCCACAGTGAATCGAGGAGCATCTTAGCCAGTGCCCCGTTCACTGGTTTGAGGATAAACCCTTGCTTATCACGGGTTCTTTCTTAATTGTTTCTGCTTGTCGCCCCGAGCAGGGTTTAACATATATTCCTCGATTCCTGTAGGATGTCTTCTGGTGACGAAACATCATCCGAAATCGAAGGATGTGCTTACAACCACGGAGCACCCCCAGAAAATGAAGAAAGCCCGGACACAGGATCCTCGAGCTCAGAAGAAACTGGGCGGGAAGAAATTCCACTTGTTCGGTAGAGACGCCCGCCAATCCCCCGAATTATCACCGAGCAGGCAATAAAAAACCTTCCTAGCTCGAGCAGGCCACAAATTGAACAAAACCAAAACTTAGCCAAAGGGAAACAAGTTACTTCAACCAATACCCCTTTCATTAAATGGGACGACCTAACCAGCGAGGATGAAGTCTCTAGTTGGTTTTATTCTCTGGGTATGGATCCCAAGAATTACCGAGTTAGGGCATTTGACCTAGATATCGAAGAAGCCGAGCACAATTTTCAGGGAGACCGGATGGTTTTTTATTTTGATTTCTTTTTAGTCGGCCTCAGACTACCCTTAGATCCTTTCTTTGCCAAATTCCTTTTAATAAACAATGTCCTTCCCTGCGACCTGACCCTGACCACCGTTAGATTTCTGGTCGCATACATTGTTGCATGTAGACTTCTTAGCTTCGAACCTAGCATGGACCTCTTTAGAAAATTCTTTCTTTTTTCTATGGATAAGAAAACTGGGCGCATCACTGGTCGCTCCAACCCCAATTATTTTAAACTTCTATCTGATAGCCCAAACAAAGTCGATGCCTGGGATTCCAAAGCCTTGCTCGTAGAATCCCGGGTAGGCTGTCCTTCTGCTCCATACCTTGAAAACCTACCCGTCGCCAAATACGACAAGCATGCCTTTCGAACAGGAGAGTCAATGCTCGCTAAAACATTTAGAAAACTTCTTGGTGTGAAAGAAGGAAAACGAGGGCAGGATTGGGTGTTAGACTGGGTAGCCCTAACTTCTGACCCTGTCTTACTTCGACAAGCAGGGATAATAAGTTGGCATGTCCAAGGCTGTGAGCCCCAGACTATCCTAGAAGCTGAAACACCACACCCGTTCTGGGGCAATTGCCATGGGGGAAAGTTTCCAAGTGAATGCCCGAGCTGCAAACAAACCGGAAGAAACTGCAACCCTACTTTCTCTATTTCTGGTCTGCATGAATTCATTCTCCACGTTTTAGTACTTTTTATTTCAATGATAACTTCTAACCTCCTTTCATAACTCATTTTGCAGATATGAGGCAATTGGAGGATTCATAACGCTTTCTCCAAGCGATGAGGAGAGGAGCCATTGGGAGGAACACCCAAATGGCTGGGCAACAGCCTGCTCGTCTTCCTACCATTCCGGCCACTAACACCGGTCGAGGATCTAACCGAGCACTGGAGACAAGCCGAGTAGTGAATGCCACCCCTACACCAGCTGTCGTGATAACTCCTGCTCCGGTGATACCTGCTCCAGTTGCACCTCCTCAACAACAGCAACAAAAAAGACTTGCCCCAATCTCCCCTCCAGAAAGAAGAGCACGATCGTGGACCGATCAAAGCGAGCCCGCTGAGGCTTCTAGCTCGCGAGGTCCCATCTGCAAAGGGAGAATTTTGAAATGCCTGAAACTCGTGAGCTCGTGACCAAGCTCATAGCAGAGATAGGCAGTGTTCCTGATTTGGCCAACTTAAACACCAACAAACGAGGCGGTCATGTGGCTACCGTCGGATTAGGGATGGTGAAGAGGCTTTCGCCACACTGGCATTCATCAAAGAAGCACTAAACTCCCCAGCTCTGTCCTGATCGATGAGATTGGGATGTGCATGACCGAGATGATTAATTTCCTCATAATTAAAAGACTGGACTCCTCGTTTTTATTTCCTCACTTTCTTGTTTTTTATTTCAGATGGCCAGCAAAACTGAATTACTCTATGATCGCTTGATCGACAATCTTAAATCCTCCAGCTCGCTATCCTCTGAGAAGAACACATTAGAATAACAAGTCAACTCACTCAGGAGCGAGCTGAAGGAGAACGAGGAGAGCTTAACGGCCAAAGTCACTGAACTCTCCAAGCTGGAAGAGGAAAAAAGGATCCTCGAAGCCCATCTCACTTTCTCCAAGAAATCTGAGGAATCTGCCCTAAATAACATTACCCCAAGAGAGAAAAGATCTTCGGGAAGCCACTAGAAAGCTGGAGAAGGTCAAAAAAGAGGCGAGTGACAAGGTAAAACAACTGAAAGTCGAGTTATCCCAAGCCCGCGTGCAACAGAAGGAAAAAAATCATCATCGAGTACAAGAATTCTGAAGACTTCGTGGACGCTGTTGAAGAGGAAGCATATCCATTTTTCCTGCAGGGAGTCAATCATATCCTACGGCAACTAGCCTGCAGTGGTCTCGAGTTTAAGCCAGATCAGCTCACAACATGGGGAACCAACACCCCTTTCTGCTCTTCCGCTCGCCCGGGTCATGCTTTCGTTCCTTAAACAGTGGATGAATTAAACTCCCTAGTCGAGCTAGACTCTAAAAAAGGGCTAGATACCTGGACCCCTCCTCCAATCGCAGAAACTACCGTAACCGAGTTGATGTCCCAAATATGGATGGAAAAAACTCGGGAGAATCAAAACTTGGTCCTTCAAGCTGCCGGCACCAATGATGATGTGATCGTTATTGAAGTCGAGAAGGAAGCTGTTATCCCCACTGATGCTGCTATCGAGCAAGTTCCTGTTGTCGACCCAGCCCAACCTCCTACCGATCAAATCACCATTGCAGACTCTTAGATTCTTTCTTGGCCTGTGCGCCTCAGTTCCTCAAAAACAATATACATTTCTGATTTTGTAATATTTACTATTTCTTGGTTTGATGAATGCTTTCATCCTGCTATGCATGCTTGCATTCTAACATTTCAACTACGAATTAACTGACTTGAACACCAACTCCCTTTCCCGAGCAAAAGCAATCTATGCTCGTGAAAAAGAATAATCATGTAAAATTGAAAAAAGCAATCAACTCGAACACCAACTCTTTTCACGAGCAGAAATAACTTATGCTCATGAAAGAGAATAATCGAGGATAATAAAAAGTAATTATCTCGAACACCAACTCTTTTCATGAGCGTAAATAGATTATACTCGTGAAAGAGAATAATCGAGAACATTAGTCTACTCAAACACCAACTTTCAAATCGGGTTAGAGAATTTCCCTGCCCGTCAAAAGAATAATTGAGCTTTTCATTAATGTTATAAGCTGAACACATCTGCTTATTCATTCCATTATTACTTCGCAAAATAAGAGCAAGAAATAAATGAATTACATATTACCCATCACCGATAATATTTCTTCAGATGATCTACATGCCATGGGTGTTTCAACTTGCCTCCATCCTCTGTTTGCAGCATATAAGTGCCTTCTTTAACAATTCTAGCAATCTAAAATGGCCCTTCCCAATTCGGCGAAAGTTTCCCCCACTCTGCTCGATGGCCTGTTGCTTCAATCTTACAGAGAATCCAGTTGCCCACAGCAAATGACCGGCCACGAACCCTTTTATCGTGGTGGGCCTTTGCTCGTTGTTTGTAATTTGTCATCCTCATTTTGGACTCCAACTGTTTCTCTTCTAACAAATCCAGATCAGATGCCCGAGCTGCACTATTGGATTCAGCATTATAGTGCAACACCCTATGATTGGGCAAGTACATCTCCACCGGGGCCAGAGCCTCAGATCCATAAGCCATAGAAAGAGTTGTTTCTCCAGTAGGACCTCTGACTGTCGTTCTAACCGCCCACAAGGCTGAAGGCAACTCATCCACCCATCTTCCCGCCTTGTCCTTAAGGTTTCTCTTGAGGACATGCAAAACTTGTTTGTTAGCAGCCTCAGCTTGCCCATTACCCTGCGGATATGCCACCGAGGACCGCCAATGCTTCACTCGCATCTGCTCGCATGCCTTAGTAAATTTTTTCTGAAAATTGAGTCCCATGATCGGACACAATTGCTCGTGGAACTCCAAAACGACACCATATGTGCTCATGAACAAAGTCAATCACATTAACTTCGCTGATGGTCGCCAAAGGCTTAGCCTCCACCCATTTGGTAAAATAATCCACAACGACCACCGCATACTTAAACTTCGACCGAGCCAATGGGAATGGGCCAATAAGATCTATACCCCACATGTCAAATGGCCACGATACAACCACGGGAGTTTGCTCAGTAGCGGGTAAACGAGGTATGTTCACATAACGTTGACACTTATTACAACGCCGAACGTACATCTCTGCATCTCGCCTCAAAGTGATCCAGTAGAAACTAGCCGCTAAGACTTTTTCTACCAATGACCTTTGACCAGGATGGCCGCCACATTTACCTTCATGTATTTCTCCCAAAATGCCCTCAGTCATCTCCGGTTGCACACATCTAAGCAAAGGTCAGGTGTAAGATCGCCTATAAAGTATGTTATCCAAAATAACATATCGACATGACCGCTTCTGAATGGTTCTAGCCTCCGTCTTGTCCTCGGGCAAGGTCCCACGCTCAATATAAGCCTTCAAATCGTCTATCCAACACTTCGAAGCAGGTTCAATGTCCATGATCACCTCTTTTTCTATGACAAGAACCTCCAAATATTCAATCATGACCCCTGGATGCAAAGACTGAATTTCATCTTCAGCCATCTTGGATAAATAATCTTCCCTCATATTATCCTCGCGAGCAATTCGCACCAATTCCTAATAATCGAAGTCTTTTAAAATCTCCTTCACCATCGCGCAATAACGAACTAATACTGGATGATGAACAACATAATCGCCTCTAATTTGATTCACGACCAACTGGGAATCGCAATAAGCAATCACCTCTCAAACTCCCACATCTTGCACGAGCTCGAGCCATGTGATCAAGGAATCATTCTCTGCCTGGTTATTCGAGGCTGCAAACTTAAAACGTAATGCTTTTTCAAACTCTACATCCTGCTCGAGTGGGACTAACACCAACTCGGCTCCACTTCCGAGCCTGCTGGCCGAACCATCCACATACAATTCCCAACAATACTCTGGTTGGGGATTTGGAATTGGTGTACTCCCTGATGCTGTCTTAAAAGGAACCTACTCTTCGCATGAATCCTTGAAGCTAGTCTCAGCTACAAAGTCTGCCAAAGCATGTGCCTTAATCGCTCGTCGAGGTTGATAGTCAATATCAAACTCATTTAACTCAATGGACCAAGTGAGCAATCGACCAGAAGAATCTGGCTTGTGCAAAATTTTCCTAAGAGGCATGTCGGTGTATACAATGATCGAATGTGCAAAAAATAAGCTCGAAGTTTCCGAGCAGCAACAGCAAGCGAATAAGCCAATTTCTCTGCATTAAAATATCATCCCTCTACAGCAGTGTGAGCCTTTGACACATAATAAACAGGCTTTTGCACATTACATTCTTCCCTAATTAGCACAGCGGCTACAGCCTACTTTGTGGCCGCTAAATACACAAACAATGTCTCACCGAGGACCGGGCTGCTCAACAAAGGAGGACTTCCCAGATATTCCACCAGCTGCTCGAAGGCCTTTTGAAATTCAGCTGTCCACTCAAACCCCTTGTTCCCACGAAGAACCTTGAAGAATGGCAAACACCTTTCCGCCGACCTAGAAATGAAGCGACCAAGGGCTATCACCCTACCATTGAGCTTTTGAACATGTTTGATACATCGAGGGAGCTTCATAGTGACCAATGCCTTAATTTTTTCTGGATTAGCCTTTATGCCCCTCTCAGTTACCATGAACCCCAGAAACTTGCCCGCCTTCACCCCGAACACACACTTTCTCGGGTTAAGCTTCATATTATTTTTTCTGAGGTTGGCAAAGGTTTCGCCCAAATCAACTTCATGCTCGTGCCCTTTGGTCTTCACCACCATATCATCAATGTAGGCCTATATGTTTCTGCCAATTTGCGAACTGAAGACCTTATTCACCATCCGTTGATAGGTAGCTCCTGCATTCTTCAATCCAAAAGGCATCATCTTATAACAATATAGCCCCTCTGCTGCTCGGAAAGCTGTCAGAGCCTTATCCTGCTCGTTCATTTTGACTTGGTGATACCCAGAATAGGAATCAATGAAGCTGAGAAGCTCGAATACCGCTATAGCATCCACCAGCTTGTCAATTCGAGGTAAAGGATAGCAATCTTTCGGGCAAGCCTTATTCAAGTCAGTGAAGTCCACGCACATCCGCCACTTGACGTTAGATTTTTTGACCATAACAACATTAGCCAACCAATTTGGGTAATGTATCTCCTCAATAATGCCCGCATTGAGCAGCTTCTCAACCTCCTCCTTGATAGCTTGATCTTTTTCAACAGAATAAATTCTAGGCCGCTGCTGAATTGGTCGAAAAGCGGGATCCACATTGAGACAGTGCAAAGCCACAGCCTCACTCACACCTTGCATATCCTCTGGTCTCCATGCAAAGACATCCAAACTATCCTGAAGCTGCTTGATCAAATTCACCCGAGCTTCAGCTGACAAAGCCTTGCCAATTTTTATTTTTTGCTCGGGGTAAGCAGAATTGATAACCATCTCCTCGAGCTCATCCTGAGCCGTAAATTCTGGCTCATCTCGCATTTGGAGTGTATCACACTCCACCTTCTCTTCTTTCTCAGCCTGAGCTTCAACCATATCAAGCTGGTCCATATCCATGTCCTCAATCTGTTCAGCATGACCCCCCGACTTCAATGTTAGCAAGGGACCATCAAGCTTTTCCCTAGCCTCATCTGGAACCAAACTCGCCTCATCGTATTGTTCGACCTCCCCCGACTTCAATGTCGGCAAAGAGCAAGTATCCACCTCGCAATCCTCATTCACCATAGCCACTGTTGTTGGCCCCACAGTCACATGAGACGTCTCCTTGGTACTAACAGTGATTTTCTGCCCACCGTCCTCCAAGGTCAACTTTTGCTTTTTTCGCTGACTGTCACGCACATATTCAAGTACTGCCCGAGGCTGACTCTTCAATACACCCACTCCTTGATCGGTGTAAAACTTAGCGCGCTGGTGGGGAATAGACGCGACCATCTGAAACTTGGTCATGCTCGGCACACCCAGATAATATTGTAAGGAGACTTTAAGTCGATCACCATGAAAGTGATCTTCTCAACTCGCGTGCGGTTCCCCTCACCAATAAAGACCTCCAGCTCGACCGTGCCTTTAACTGGTACTTTGTGATTAGTGAAGCCCTCCAGCGTCCTAGCGTATGGTTTGAGTCGATCATCACTCAATTCCAAACCCTGGAAACATGAGTAATACATCACATCCCTGCAAGCTCCAGTATCAACCAGGATTCGATGCACGACCCATCCATCCACCAAGGCCGAGACAATCAAAGACTGCTCTCCTCCTACATTGCTCACTAGCTCGCTACGAGTGAACTGTATAGCTTCCTTTCCAGCTTGCAAAGCAATAGGTCGATCTACAACCTTCGACAAAGAATAAATCTGTTTACCGAGCTGGGTTGGAGTGGGCTCTTCATCCATTATGACATTGATTACCCCTCTGATTGGTGGGGCATCTCTCCGGGGAGCATTCTCTCTAGTTTCCTCCATCTCTCTTGAAACGGTCTAACCGACCTTCATTGATTAATTTCTGAATGGCCTTCTTCAGCGGCCAACACTCCTCTGTTGTGTGCCTATAATCGTCATGATAAGCACATCTTTTTGTCTGATCCCGAGTATCTGATGTCTCAGGATTCATGCGAGGTGGGCGAGGAAGCTCATCTCGAATCTCATACATAATATCCTCGTGCAACGTATTGAGTGGAGTAAGATCATCTTCACGAAGAAATTCTCTCGGGCGATCATATCTTGATTTGCCTTTATTATATCCTCTGCCCACGGCCTGACCATTACCCTTAGAATTTCCCCCAGCATCATTGTTTTCTTTCTTCTTTTTTTTCTTTGCCGTCTCTCCGGCACACCATTTCTGAGACCGCATCAACATTTCTGCGTGTGTTTTTGGCTCGTGCATGCTTAGTTCCTATCTCAATCCACCTTCACCCTCGAGCAAGCCTGTTTCAAAGCATAAAGTTACGTCCTGTTTGGTCAACCCTGGGACTTTCTCTAAGACTTTAGTAAATCGCTCCAAGTAGCTAGCAGTTGACTCATGTGCTCCTTGCTTAACCTTTGACAAATCAGCCCTTGTCTTTTCCAAATTACCCGAGGTCCCAAAATCTGCTAGAAATTTTGCTCGCAAATCAGCCCAATTGTTGATCGATCTGCGTGGTAAAGCTCCCATCCATGCCAATGCCTTTCCTTGTAGGGCGCCCACAAAAGCCCGAATCTTCAAGGCTTCATCTGAAGTCACTAAGCCGATTTGAGACTCAAATGACATCAACCAGTCTCTTGCTTTTGTCTTCCCCGTATACTCCTTAATGTTTGGAAAGGTGAGCCCCTGTGCCGGTGGTGCATTTTCAATCCATGGTGCCAACGGGCTGGCTGAAGTACCCAAAAAGTTTCCATCCAGAGCTTTTCCCTGTTCCCACGCCTCCATACGACATTTCAAATCTTCAAAATCCTGCATCTTAATGGTTGAAGGCATACCACCCACGGGCTGAGGCTGTACCACGGGCATAGGAGGGGCCTGTGGGGGACCCATAGCGCCAAAGGCTTGAGTAATTCCCACGGCCTGCACCACCTGTGCCTGGGGCACCCCAGTGAGCTGAGCAACTGGCTCATTAATCACCAAATTTCTTTGTGCGTCTGATTGATGCAAATCCTTTTTTTATTTGGAATGATGAGACAAATGTCCTTGGGATCGCCTTGGGGAAGGTGTCCTATGACGTCGAGCATAGGATCTCCTTGGAGATGGTGAACGACGACTACGAGCATGTGACCGCCGAGGAGAGGGCGAACGAGGCCTACGAGCATGAGACCTTCGTGGAGAAGGTGATCGTCGATGACGACGAGATTGTGTTGAATCTTCCCCTACTCGGGGTCCCAAACACGAATGTACACTAGGCATAACCCTGTGACTAGCTCTGCCTTCTTGTTGATTTCGTCCCTTTGATCCCTGTTCACGCTGCTGAGAGGGAACGATCTTTGCATTTAACTGATTACCCCCAGTCCTGGAACCACTTGCTGCTTGACTTGGAGCAGATAAAACTGGTAAAGGATCCACCTCAATAGGTAGAGGCGGCTTACCCATGGCAATCAACTGCAAATTAAGTTGGTGCATCTGCCCCAAATATATGGCCCTCTGACGAATAGCTTCTTCCCTAAACTCATTTGCCAATCCAACAGCTGCTACGACACTTCTGGCTAAGGAATCCACACCACGCCGTTGATTAAGCTGATGACGAGCATCATGAGGAGGCGGGTTGTTTCCAGCCAACTGATTAAGACTGGGAGTGGCTTGTACATCCTCTTGACTTCCATTGACACCATTAACACCGTTTTCTGCCATTACCGAAACTTATCAAGAACAAACTGTCAATGTACATAAAAGCAACCGTTTCCCGGAAATAGAACCAACTGATGCATCCAAAATCTTTCAAACGCACTGGGCTCGTCTAACTGATCCAATCGGATACCTGGCTTTCAACGTATCCTTTAATCTTCAAGGCCCAACTCTGCAATTAAATCAAATAAACCATAACCTAGGCAGGGGCACTCCTTGCAAAAGCCCTCCGGCGTGAGAATTAGCACACAAACGCAAGAGAGTATATAATTTGGAAGAGTATAGGCAGGGTAGTTTAAATCACGTACCTCCCCTCTTCATTTTGAGGGGCTATTATAGTTGTCGGAGAGAATAATCGATCATAACTGCCCACTAACATTTATGGCATTGATGGCGGGCATATTAATTGCCCCATTAACTGTCCCATTAACCACAACGGTCAAATGGAGAATTATCCGGACATAACCGTCCTCAACTGGCAGCAACTCTTAAATTCACGAGCATAACACATCATGCTCGCTACATGTTCCAGCTCGCTGGTCAAGCCCCCAACTCGCTGACATCTCTTGCTCGCTGAAAGTTGAGATCATGCTCGTGATATATAAGAACCACTTAATCTTCTCCTTGTAGCTTTGACTTTAGGATGCTCGTGCTTTGTCTGAATGGTAATCATGTGCCTGGCACGTGTCTTACGGCTTGAGCCTATTGGGCCGGGCAGCTCATAACTAATGATAAAGAATAAACATGTTACATGCATCATATATTGTAAATCATAAAATTGCAGCATATTAATTTCCGTGATGCAGTTTTTCAAAAAAAAAAAAAAAAGGGGGGTATAAAACATCATTTTGCATGTAATAAAAAAAGTATATGGTAAGCATTTGACATCCATAAATAATAAATAAATAAATAAAGAAAAACGCATCTTTTAGCATTTGAAATATATTTTGGCATCACGGCAATAAAATATATATGTATTGCATTTTAGCATTCGAAAATTTTAATTGCATTCTTAGCATCATCATAATAAAAAAATAAAGGGAAGAGTGCATTTGTGCATTAAGTTTTTTTCCGAACAAAAAAATAATAATAAATATAATCTTTGTCATATTTTAGCATTTTCAAAATTTTAATTTGCATTTTTAGCATCCTAAAAATAATAATAATAATAAAATGCATCTTTTTTGCATTTAAATATGTATTTTGGCATTTTAGGCATTATAAAAAGTATATATTTTGCATTTAAAAGTATATACTGCATTTTTGCATCTTCGCATTCATGATAGAATAAAGATTGTCCATGCATCATATTAGCAAGCATCATATAAAATTTTCTACATTGCATGTGCATCAAATAAAGTGATATATGCATCTATCATTTGCATTTATTGTCCAATAGACTGCATTATAGCATTAACAAAAGATAATAAAATGTCACCAATCATGAAAAGAAAATATTCACATGACCTTTATTATGTCGCTGCAGCATAGGCATGCATAAAAAGTGAATTCTAGTGCATAAAATATATATGTTTTGTCTTTCATATATCCGAAAATGCGTCCAAAAATATGTCCGGAAAAAATTGCATTATATTCGAAAAGTCTATTTCATAGGCATATAGCATATAAAAATATGTTTTAGCATAAAGCATGTATCATATAGCCCCAAATTGCATTAATAAAAATAAATCATGCATTGTAGGGCCAAATAATGCTCACTAGTTCAATTATGCATCGCACAAATAAATTGCATAAATTTCATGCATCATCACCAAATTTCATCATTTTAGTATAAAATATTGCATGCATAAGCATTATAAGCAGAGTCAGGAATGCTCCAAAAGGCCAAAGCAGTACTAAAATCTAGCAGATCTGAAATATATCCAAGTGGATTTAGAAAGAAAAAACTTACAGAAGTACTTGGAAGATTTGATATGTGGATATTCCAATCGCGATGAATATTTCCCCAATCATCTTTCGAATAGCGGTACCTGATATAATTTTGGGTCAAAGGAGGAAGTTCCCTCCTCCTCTCGCCCAATTCGGGATGCATTGGAGCTTTCCCCTTCCTAGATCGCGATGAAGAAGCCATCTGCTAGGAAAAACGCACAAATTGGCGGAAGAAAAATGAGAAAATGAGCGAAAATAAAAAGGAAATAAAGAAGCAGCAACAATGGCGGAGCAGAAGCAGAAGAAAGAAAGAAAACGAGGAAGAAGCAGTAAGCTTCATTTCCTCCTTGCCCGTCAATAATAAGGGGTGGAAAAGGGGATTTTTTTTTCCTTTTTCCCCCTCCAGAGTTCAAAGTTGCGGCACTTAAGTCCCTGAGTTTCCAAAGCTGCAAAATGACCCCTGAAGCTTAACAGGAAGTTAACAAAGTTAATTTTGTTAACCAAATTCGACCGTCGTCCATCCAAGAGCAAGGGAAAAGTTGTATCCCCAGCAGACCAGCCGCAAAATAAGCAGGAAAACCAGAAAAATCGACGGTAAAGGTAAGAATTTTGTAAAAATGAGGCTTGCATAAGAAAAAGAAATGAAAATAAAAGTAAGCATGCAAAATAAAATAAAAAATACATGGCAAGCATGCAAAATAAAATTAAAAAATGGCAAGCAAGCAAAAGAAAATAAAATAAAATAAAGAAAAAAAGAAGAAAAAGAAAAAGCAAAAGAAAAAGAGAGAGGGGAAATGCATGCCAAAGAAAGAAAATGCAGAAAATATGCGCGTGCAACAAAATAAAATGCGGTAGCAAAAGAAGAAATTTTTAGCTGAAGCTAGAAAATGTAGCAAAAAGAAAATGCAGCAGCAAGAACAGAAAAAGAAATTCCAGCTGGAACCAGAAAATGCAGCGGCAAAAGAAGAAAATTTCTAGCCAAGGTAAGAAAGAGCAGCAAAAAGAGAAGAAAAATGCAGCAGCATAAAGAAAGATTTTCCAGCTAAGGCCGAAAATGTAGCGGCAAAAAGGGGAAAGATTTCCTGCAAAGGCAGAAACTGCAGCAAAGAAAAATCCCCCAGCAAATGCAGCAAGTGCAGCAAAGCAGCAAAGAGCAGCATAAAATAGCAAATGCGGCGAGAGCAGCAAAGAGCATCATAAAATAGCAGATGCAGTGTAAAACCCTAAATTATGGCTTGCTTGTGTTAAACATGATTTCATACATTCATAATCATCATAAACATGTTAACTTAGCTCACTCATATGTTTAGAGTCAATAGCATGTTCATTGACGTCGTTTGAGATGCTCATATGCACCTTTCCTTCACGAGATGCTTTGAAACTCGGGTTTATGATTTATATTGTAAACATATGGATGAATGTTAGAGGCCACTCATAACATCATTTACATGCTTTAGATGTTGGTTGAATGCTAGTTGCATCGTCGGTTCGGTTGCTAGTTTGCTTCAAGGGTTAACCCTTCTCCGTTTGACTTTTTCGGTTGCTGTTCGGGAGTGTTTTACCTAAGTTCTAGACCATGTTTAATTGAGGTTTGAAGCTTAATTGTTTATATTATGTTTTGGAGGTCTTTAAGGTTGAATTCTAGACCTTTTTGGCTTTGGAGGACTCGAGGTTGCATGGGGGGAGAGTCCGGGGCCAAGCAAGGAATGCAGCAAAGTTTGTAAGGCATGGCATTGGACCATGCGGTCGCTTGAAGAGCCTACCATGCGAGCGCATGGTAGGGCAGTCCCTGTTACGGGATTTTCCTCCCATTTCCAACAAATGCCCAACCTATCCCCACCCAAACCCAACCTAAACTAATCCTAAACCCTTCTAACTAACCTAAGACACATCCTAAACATCTAATTGAAGTTTGGAGGTAGATTAATGTGGTTAATTAAAGAGAAACAACCCCACTAATCTAAACTACACCCACTTACTTTCTAACACATATAAGCCACAAACACTTGTCTAAAGCCTCCCATATTCAGCCACACTTCACAAAAAACGTGGGAGACATCTTGAGGGCTGAAGAGAGGAGTTTTCTAGGGTTCCATAAGGGTTCAATCTTGGAGGCCATATCTTGGGACCTTCTTCCCCCAATCTACACCATAGTTTTGAAGAGGGGTTGAGGAGAACACCACCACCACCAAGAATTTCGGGATTGTGACTTGTAGGGGCTGAACAAAGGTAAGTTGCTACCTCTCTTCCTCCTTCTTTTGGCCCCATTGACCCTAGGGAAAACAATCATCTTGCTATGTGAGGTCAATGGGTGCAATTTCTAGGGCTTTTAGAGATGCCATGAACCTTAGGTTTCTAGATGATGAATATTCTTGGATGAACCTATTTGAGACCTAGATTAGTATGAAATTCATATGTAAAGTAGTCTATTCATCCTTGTTATGTGATTATTTAATGTGTGTTGAGCATGATTGGTGAAGTTACTTGGAAAGGGTTATGCCCAAATGAAGATTTGGCTTAATGAACATGATTGTAACCTTGATTAATATGTTATATATGTCTAGTATAGTGTATTAATCCATGTTATGTGATTTATTCATGTTTTGGAGAGTATGATTGGTAAAGTGATTTAAATGAGTTTATGCACAAATTTGCAAATTTGTTCTATGTTGCATTGATAAGTGTTTTGTTGGGTTTATGTGAGTTCAATGAACTTGGGAATTTGGTTATTGGTGATAGTTATGAACATAGGGGGGGTATTGTAGCCCATGCTTCTATGCCCTAATTTTTGGAAAGTCTAGATTGGACTCAACGGAGTCAACCTTTGGGTTAGTATGAATTTTAGGAACTATAATCTTAAGTCCTACGGAATTTGGGGTAGAAATCATGGAGGTCAAGCCTCCAAGAAGTTTTGAAGTGTATGAAGTACACTTGATTATGAGAGCTTATATGATTCTCTAATGTGAATTTATGCTAGTTATGAATGAAATGCATGACTAGTTTGATGGTAGAGTATGTACCTACTTGTTTTGAGCATATGAGTATACATTACTTGTGCTTGGGTTTTGAGTCCAGCTGGAGTCAGTTTGTTGAGTCTTTGGCGGGACGATGCATCGTCTTCACGAATTGTGGGATTTGTGATCGCGATGGGTCGCCGTGCCGGGTTGCACACACCCCTCCATCGATGGCCACGGTGGGGAAGTAGTTTATCTTAGTTGTAATAATACACATGACTTTGATAAATATGGAACTTGAGCGGGGATTATCTCGAGGACGTCGATATCCACGAAAGGGATATCGAGGACACATAAAGGTTTTGCACGTGTTTTTGCAGGAGTGACACGGCGGAAGAATTGGTAACGGTATCATATCCCTTTTATATGAATTGTCTCACAAGTACGTATGTGAATAATGTGCTTTGTGAATATGGTATGATACGTTAATTAGAATGGTTTCTTACATTGTTATACTTTATGGATAACATAACTTTTAAGGTTGATAAGCATAAATGCTTTAACATGAATATTATTGGAATGTGGTATTATGTCAAAAGCATGAATTATTGTTGTTAAGCTTATATGCCTTGACATGAAAAGTATTGGAATGCTATGTTATACCAATAACCTGAATTATTATCGTTAAGCATAAAATGTCTTGACATGGATTTCAATGAGATGTCATACTATAATGATAGCATGATTTATTATTGTTGAGCATGAATATTGATCGATATATTTTATACGTCGATTTTATATGCTTCTATGACTTAAATTATGCTATTTCATGAGGCTTTTGGCTACTGATATATGTTTTCGGTGAGTTTTGTAAGTTTCAGTGTTGTTAGTGAAAATATGCCAAACTCCAAGGTTTTATGTGCAAATTTCAAGATGGGCCAAAGATGAAAAATGAAGAAGAAACGAAGGAAGCCAAATCTGGAGACCTTGCGGACGCAAGGTACCTCAGACCTTGCGATCGCAAGGTAGGTAGTGTGTTAAAGGAGCAAGAAAGCCAAGGCCAGAAATACTGGAGACCTTACGGACGCAAGGTACTCAACACCTTGCGACCGCAAGGTGGTCAGAACGCGATATTTTCGTGTTTTCACACAGTGATTCGATTGGATTACAACTCCCGAGTATATATTGAAGTCGGATGCCGAGAGCCAAATAGGGAGACGGCTGGGAGCAGCCTTAGGTAGATTTTAGATAGTTTTTAGATTGTATAACATAGTTAAATAGTGTAATTACAAGTATTGAAGATCAAATCATGTTTCTGTTCATCTCCATGTGCTGTTCATTGTCTATGATGAACTAAATCATCCATAATATAGGAGGTGGGAGGTAACTTGTATCAAATTTATGTTTTGATTCTTATATATGTTCATTCAATTCTTGTTGATTGTGATGTTTATCAATCCCTATATTATTTTGCTTTGAACAAATGAATGTAATCGCAAATAATAAAGGCCTAGAGGTGCGGATAACTGCATGACCAATGTGTATATGTCATACACTAGCTCACCATCACAATAAATTGGACCTATCGATGCACGAGAGTGATAAGTTAGGACCAGGTTCATACATGATCTAGGTGACAGATAGATCATAATCTAGGTGACAGCTAGATTAAAGTTTTGTGCTTAGGATATAGAATGGATGAATATTGCGGGGATGGAGGCTGAACCAATAGTTCAACAGACTATATCTATCTTTAGTGAACGAACCCAAGAAATTGAATGATAATTATTATGAATTGAACATAAAGGAGATACAAGTGAAACCCAGAATCCTAGATTGTCGCCCATCATAAGATCTTTATATCTGTAATTATTGCTAATTAGTTAAACATCTAAATATAAATAGTAGTTTAGAATAGAAATAATTAAAAAAAACCCCTTTAGATTAATAATTTGCTATCAATAAATTGCACTGTTCGTGATCACTTGTCTCTGTGGGTTCGACCCTTGCTTCCAATACTATTCTATAATAGTTTTGTCCACTTGCAAGGAAAAAGATTAAATAAAACATCGATCAAATATCATGACATGATTTTTAATATAATGTTATTCTATGATGATAGCATGATGTATATTATTATTGAGCATGATGCCATGATAGGAAGTTATGTTAGTAACTTACTAAGTCTTTACGACTTACTCCTATTTGTTGATTGTTTTCCCTAGATCCGAGTCGAGCGAACGGATCAAAGTGATTTTCGAGATCATTGGAGAAGTTCCTTTTTGGCAAGGTTGCTACTTAGTTAGTTATTTTCTTTTGGTAAGGACGTTGGGAAAGATGAAGTTATGTAAACTTCATGATGGGTAGCAAACCTACTTGTGATTGTAATATTTGTACTTATGTTAATTAGTTTATTCTTTTGGTAGCCGACTTGTAGTAGTCGTGCTTGGTGTATATTGATGGTTACATTTCCATATGCTATCTTGATGTCGGTACTTATGATTAGTAGTACTTATACCGTTGGTAGCCGACTTGTGTTAGTCGCGCTTGGTAAATGTAGTGATAATATTTTAGTATGCTTTCATGATGGTGAAATTATTATGTTTGTTCTCTGGCATGTTTTAGGCCGTTGACGTATGTTAGCCTAGAGTCTTAGACTTAGTGTAATGTTGGGTTCCGACTGTAACGTCGCCGATGACTTGGTTTATTTGTGTTATATATGTGTATTGCATGATAGGGAGTTTTGTTCTACGTGCCCAATGTTGCGGCACGTGCGTCGAATTTTTGGACCGAGAGATTAATTATCTCTTTGGTCTTTTTTATTTTGAGCTTGTTAGCTCGGGCGCCACTTTGTTATTTCATTTCGCTTCCGTATGTGTTTTAAGTTGTTGGCGTATCGCTGTTATGGCCTTACCCATTATGTGCTATTTGCTTGTTGTTATTTGTTTCCCGACGGCACGACCTTGGGATCTCGTCTTGGGATCCGGGTCGGGTCGTCACAGTTGGTATCAGAGCTATGATTATAAATTTAGCTTTCAGCCGGGATAGGTTCCTTGGCTTAGGGGGTTGGTTTTGTGTGATAGATTTATTTTTAACGTCGAGTGTTATTGTAGGTTAATATGGTGGATACTAGAGCTGAGCTGGAGGTGTAGAGAGTGCGCGGTGGCGTAAATGCTAATGAGAACCGTCAATAGAATATCCCTCCACTTCGGACACTGGGAGAGCAATTTGAAGTTATGGCTACGATGTATCGGGGCATGCTTGCTATGATGAATGAAATGAACCAAAGGGGATTTGGTAGAGTTGAGCCACAACAAGAACCGTAGCCAGAGCCACAGCCAGAACCGGAAGTTGAGAGGCAGAGGCAGGATGCTAGATATCATGGAAACTCCTTGCTTGAAAGGTTTGTGAAGCTAAAGCCGAGACAGTTTAATGGGGAGCCGGACGCTGCGAAAGCTGAGTTATGGATTGAGCACTTGGAGAAGATATTTGCACCTTTGGGTTGTGATGATGAACAGAAGGTTGTGTTGGTAGTTTTCAAGCTTGAGGGTGCAGCGGAGCATTGGTGGCAAGTGCTTAGGGAGAGTTGGGACATGCTTAGAGTCCCTCACATATGGCCTAACTTTGTTCAGGAGTTTAGAGCTTCTTATGTACCTGAAGTTGTTCGAGAGAAAAGAGAGAAGGAATTTCTTGACTTGGTGCAGGGGAGCATGACTGTCTCACAGTATTCGGCCAGATTTACGGAGTTGGCTCGTTATTGCACACGCTTGATTCCGGATGAGGCTAGGAGGACTCAAAAATTTGTGAAGGATTTGAGGACTGAGTTCAGGAAGCAACTTAGTTTGTGGAGTATAGGAAGGCAGTTGATAGAGCCTACATCATTGAGAGAGATATTGAGGAGCATCGTGCTATGCATATTTCGGGTTCTTCTCGCAGCCTCTAAGCGCTTTTTTGGGCGAAGGTCATGGATCGGTAGCCGGAAATTTTAGTGGGGGTAATGATCGCAAGAAGGGAAATGGAAAATCTAATTATGAAGGGCATGCGAAGAATCGCAATGAAAGTGGTAAAGGGGCTAGTACTACACCTACTCGTGGAGATCGTAGTGTGGTATTGGTTTGTCTTATTGTTCCAAGATGGGCACACGGAGGATAGATGCTGGAGCAAGAATGGAGCACCGATGGAGTGCTACTACTGTGGAGCTTCGGGGCACATGAAGAAGAATTGTCCGAAATTGAAGAACAACCAGTCAGGAGGTTCGAGTCAGCCTGCAGTTGGGATGAAGAGAGATAGCGATGGTAAAGCTAAGGTGCAGGGTCGCGTGTTTGCTCTAGATCGAGGGAGTGCCCGAGTCTACGGCAGCTGATTGGAGGTACCGCTTTCTATCTTCTGGAATGAGGCTCGTGTACTTATAGACCCGGATCATCGCATTCGTATGTTGCATCGCATTTTGTTGACAAGTTATGTGTTATGCCTCGCCTTTGCCTTATGTGCTTGAAGTATCTACCGCTTGGGGAATGTTTATTGGCTTCGATATTTATAGAGCATGCGATGTACTTGTGGATGAACATGTGTTGCATGCGATTTGGTGGTGTTGCCACTTCGTGATTTTGATGTGATACTTGGCATGGATTGGTTGTGTACATATCATGCATTGGTGGATTGCCATAGTAAGAGGGTTACTTTTGCTTTGCCTGGCGTTCCTAAATTTGTATTCTTGGGAGATAATGCACCTAGTGGTTTGCGGCCATTTCTCGCTCTTAAGGCTAGAAATTATTGTCGCGTGGGTGCAGGGTATCTTGCTTGTGTAGTGGATAAACGGGTTTCTACTTCGAATCTTGAAGATGTGCCGGTTGTGTGAGTTTTGATGTTTTCTAAAGATTTTGGGATGCCTCCGGATAGAGAGATTGAATTTTGCATTGAGTTGTTGTCGGGGACTACACATTTCAAGGCGCCGTATAGGATGGCACCTATGGAGTTGAAGGAGTTGAAGGTTCAGCTTGCAAGAGCTTCTGACATTGGCTTTATCAAGCCAAGTGTATCGCCTTGCGCGGTATTGTTTGTGAGGAAGAAAGATGGGAGCCTTAGATTGTGCATTGATTACGGAGTTGAACAAGCAACGATCAAGAACAAGTATCCATTGCCACATATAGATGACTTGTTTGATCAATTGCAAGGATCGGTGGTCTATTCCAAGCTTGATTTGAGATTCGGTATCATCAATTGAAGGTTAGAGCCGAGGATGTTCCAAAACCGCCGCACGAGGTACCTGGGCACTATGAGTTTATGGTGATGCCATTTGGGTTGACTAATGCGCCGGCGGTGTTTATGGATTTGATGAACCGGTATTCCATAATTTTTTGATTGCTTCGTGGTGGTTTTCATAGATGATATTCTTGTGTATTCTAAGTCTCTGAGGAGCATGCACAACATTTGAGGATGGTCTTGTCTATTCTTCTCGAGAGGCAACTCTACGCCAAGTTTAGCAAGTGTGTTTTTGGCCTAGAGGAGGTTTCATTCTTGGGGCACGTTGTTTCTAGTGCCGATAGCGGTGGATCCTTCCAAGGTTGAGGCGGTGATGAATTGGAGGAGACCGACCACGCCAATTACGGATGTTAGAGTTTGTTGGGGCTAGCCGGTAAGTATTATCGGAGGTTCATAGAGGGATTTTCAAGATTGCTACGCCCATGACGAATTTGACCCAAAAAGAAGACCGCATTTGTATGGAGTGATAAGTGTGAAGAAAGTTTCCAAGAATTGAAGAAGAGGTTGACTACTTGCACCGCTTTTAGCATTGCCTAGCGGAGGTGATAACTTTGTGGTTTATAGTGATGCATCGAAAGAAGGATTGGGTTGTGTGCTTATGCAATGGGAAGGTGATTGCTTATGCTTCAAGGAAGTTGTCTCCGTATGAGGTGAATTATCCCACGCATGATCTCGAGCTAGCGGCGATCATATTTGCTTTGCACAAATGGAAGCATTATTTGTATGGGTCGAAGTTTGAGATTTTCACGATCACAAGAGTTTGAAATATCTCTTCTCGCAAAAGGAGTTGAACATGAGACACGGAGATGGATGGAGAAGTTGAAGGATCATGATTGCACGATACTTTATCATCCGGGAAGGCGAACGTGGTTGCCGATGCCGGCTTGAGTAGAAAAGTGCACTTGTCATGTTTGATGATGCGGAATGGAAAATGTTGGAGGATGTTCGTGATTGGAATCCTAGCGAGGTTAATCATGGAGTACTATTTGCTAGTGTGCGGCTATTCCAGCTTTTATTGAGAGGATTAAGGAGACTCAAAGGAAAGATCCCGGTTGGTGAAGATCATTGATGGTTTGAGTGAGGATAAGGAGCATGAGTTCGCGATGAACCAAGATGGGATTTTGACTTTCAAGGGTAGAGTTTGTGTTCCATCGCTTGAGGATGTGAAACGACTTGTGTTGGATGAAGCTCTCACAAGGCAAAGTATACTATCCATCCGGGAGTATTTAAAAATGTATAGGATTTGAAGAAACAATTTTGGTGGAATGGCAAAGCGACAAATAGCTGATTATGTGTCGAGGTGTCTAACTTGTCAACAAGTGAAGGCGACACCAAAGACCCGGGATTGTTGCAATCGTGGATATTCGGAATGGAAATGGGAGCACATTTATGGATTTTGTTTCGGGTTTCCACGCACTCGTAGAGGTTTGATGTCGTTTGGGTTGTTGTTGATCGGCTCACGAAATCGGCTCATTTTATTCGATGGCGATGACTTATTCATTGAGTCGCTTAGCGGCATTGTATGTGCAGAGATTGTTAGGCACGGGTTCCAGTTAGTATTGTTTCGCATCGGATCGAGATTCACATCGAGGTTTTGCAAGGCTTTGCAAGAAGCTATGGGGACCAAGTTGAATTTTAGCACAACTTTTCACCCCGCATGCATCGGACGTCCGAGAGAACAATACAAATACTTGAGGATATGTTGCGGGCTTGTACGGTTGATTTTAAGGGGAGTTGGGATACACACCTTCCATTGGCGGAGTTTGCGTACACAATAGTTACCAATCGAGCATCAGGATGGCACCATATGAGGCTCTTTATGGGCGGAAGTGTAGATCTCCTATTTGTTGGGATGAGGTTGGAGAAGCAAAATTATAGGGTTCCGAGATTGTTCAGCAGTCGGTTAAGAGTGTGAAATTAATTTGGGATAGATTGCTCACGGCTCAAAGTCGACAGAAAAGTTATGCAGATAATAGGAGGAGAGATTTGGAATTTCAGGTTGGAGACTTTGTGTTTCTTAAGGTATCGCCGAGAAGGGGTACCAAGAGATTTGGGAAGAAAGGGAAATTATCACCGAGGTTTGTTGGACCTTTTGAGATCCTTGAGCGAGTTGGGAGTTTGGCTTATAGGGTGGCTTTACCGCCGTCATTGTCGGACATCCATAATGTGTTTCATGTGTCTATGCTTCAGAAATATCTTAAGGATGATTCACATGTTCTTGCGTATGAGGAGATCACATAAACATGTTAACTTAGCTCACTCATATGTTTAGAGTCAATAGCATGTTCATTGACGTCGTTTGAGATGCTCATATTCACCTTTCCTTCACGAGATGCTTTGAAACTCGGGTTTATGATTTATATTGTAAACATATGGATGAATGTTAGAGGCCAATCATAACATCATTTACATGCTTTAGATGTTGGTTGAATGCTAGTTGCATCGTCGGTTTGGTTGCTAGTTTGCTTCAAGGGTTAACCCTTCTCCGTTTGACTTTTTCGGTTGCTGTTCGGGAGTGTTTTACCTAAGTTCTAGACCATGTTTAATTGAGGTTTGAAGCTTAATTGTTTATATTATGTTTTGGAGGTCTTTAAGATTGAATTCTAGACCTTTTTGGCTTTGGAGGACTCGAGGTTGCATGGGGAGAGTCCGGGGCCAAGCAAGGAATGCAGCAAAGTTTTAAGGCATGGCATTGGACCATGTCGTTGAAGAGCCTACCATGCGCATATGACAGGCAGTCCCTGTTACGGGATTTTCCTCCCATTTCCAACAAATGCCCAACCTATCCCCACCCAAACCCAACCTAAACTAATCCTAAACCCTTCTAACTAACCTAAGACACATCCTAAACATCTAATTGAAGTTTGGAGGTAGATTAATGTGGTTAATTAAAGAGAAACAACCCCACTAATCTAAACTACACCCACTTACTTTCTAACACATATAAGCCACAAACACTTGTCTAAAGCCTCCCATATTCAGCCACACTTCACAAAAAACGTGGGAGACATCTTGAGGGCTGAAGAGAGGAGTTTTCTAGGGTTCCATAAGGGTTCAATCTTGGAGGCCATATCTTGGGACCTTCTTCCCCAATCTACACCATAGTTTTGAAGAGGAGGTTGAGGAGAACACCACCACCACCAAGAATT
>JABEVN020001574.1:0-24369 GCA_013146195.2 Codonopsis lanceolata
AAATCCCTAAGCCTAACCATAAACCTTAAACCAAAACAATTGTCTCACTTAAACCCTAACCCCATCCCTAAACCTAATCTAAACCTTAAACCCTAACCTCGAAGTTTTAACCTTAAACCATAACCCTAAAACCTTAAACATTATACACCACCCTAATCGCTAAACCATAAACCATAACTCTAATGCTAACCCTAATCGATAAGCTTCAACCTTAACTATAAACGAGAAACAAAAAAAATTATTTATGAATGAAAGAAACATAAAATGAACACGATAATCTCCATACGGATGAAGCATCAACTATTTTGAATCCAAAAAAAATTTTAAAAAAATATTAAAAAATAAAAAACTATTTTGTACGTAAAACTAGTACCAGTTTTCTGAACAAAAATTTTTTATTTTTTTTTTTAATATTTTTTTTGTATTCAAAACAGTTGATGCTTCATCCTTATGATGATTATCATCTTCATTTTATGTTTTTTCCCTTCAAAAATATTTTTTTTTTTTCATTCATAGGGATTAAGGTTAGGCTTAGGATTAGATTAGGAGGATAAGACCATTTTCTAAGTTAAGGTTGAAGGTTAGGCTTAGGGATTAGGGTTAGTATTAGAGTTAGGGTTTAAGGTTTAGTTATTTGGGATAGTGCATAATATTTAAGGTTTTAGGGTTAAGGTTTAAGGTTAGAGACTCAAGGTTAGGGTTTAAGGTTTCGAATTAGGTTTAGGGATAAGGGTTAGGGTTTAGGTGATACAATTGTTTTTGGTTTAAGGTTTATAGTTAGGCTTAGGGCTTGGCGACAGGCTTAGAGTTAGGGTTTAAGGTTTAAGGTTTAAGGTTTAAGGGTTTAAACTTTGGCTTAGGGAGTTAAGTTTAGGGTTTAGGGAGTTAAAGGAGGTTTTACGGTAAAGGGTTTTAGTTTAAGGGTTTAAGGGTTTGGCTTGGGGGTTTAGGGTTTAAGGTTTATGGTTTTTAGGGTTTTGGGGTTTAGGGTTTTGGGGTTTATGGTTTTGGAGTTTAACGTTTGGCTTAGAGGATTAGGGTTAGGGTTTAAGGTTTAAGGTTTAGAGATTAGGGTTTAATGTTGAAGGTTAGAGTTTTAGGCTTGGGTAACGGAGGCAAATCTTAAAACCTAACCGCTATATGCCCTAACCAAGCCAAACCCTAAATAAAAAATAAATAAAAATGAATGAAAAACCCAAAAAACTTCCAAAGCCCGTAATGATTGCTTAAACAACATTTTTGGGATTAAAAACGAGAATCACGAATTACCCTAAACCCTAAACCAATCTCTAAAACCTTAAATCTTAAACCCAAACCCTAAACCCTAACCTAACTCTTATTCCCTAACCTTAAACCTTACCTTAAACACGAACCTCAATCCTAAAGCCTTAAACCCTAACTCTAGCCTATCCCCAATCCACTAAGCCTAACAATAAACCATAAACCAAAAACAATTGTCTCACTTAAACCATAACCCTTATCCCTAAACCTAATTCGAAACCTTAAACCCCTAACCTCGAGTTTCTAACCTTAAACCATAACCCTAAAACCTTAAACATTACACTAACCTAATCGCTAAACCATAAACCATAACTCTAATGCTAACCCTAACCGATAAGCCTAACCTTAATCCCTATAAACGAGAAACAAAAAAAATTATTTATGAATGAAAGAAACATGAAATGAACACGATAATCTCCATACGGATGAAGCATCAACTATTTTGAATCCAAAAAAAATATAAAAAAAATATTTTGTACATAAAACTGGTACCAGTTTTGTGAACAAAACATTTGTTTATTTATTTTTATTTTTTTAATATTTTTTTTGTATTCAAAATAGTTGATGCTTCATCCTTATGATGATTATCATGTTCATTTATGTTTTCCAAAAATATTATTTTTTGTTTCTCATTTATAAGGTTAGGCTTTAGAATTAGGGAGGATAAGACCATTTTCTAAGTTAAGGTTGAAGGTTAGGCTTAGGGATTAGGGTTAGTATTAGAGTTAGGGTTTAAGGTTTAGTTATTTGGGATAGTGCATAATATTTAAGGTTTTAGGGTTAAGGTTTAAGGTTAGAGACTCAAGGTTAGGGTTTAAGGTTTCGAATTAGGTTTAGGGATAAGGGTTAGGGTTTAGGTGATACAATTGTTTTTGGTTTAAGGTTTATAGTTAGGCTTAGGGCTTGGCGATAGGCTTAGAGTTAGGGTTTAAGGTTTAAGGTTTAAGGTTTAAGGGTTTAAACTTTGGCTTAGGGATTAGGTTTTTACGGTAAAAGGGTTTCATGTTTAAGGGTTTAAGGTTTGGTTAGGGTTTAGGGTTTAGGTTTAGGTTTCGGGTTTAGGGTTTATGGTTTTAGGGTTTATGGTTTTTAGGTTTAACATTTGGCTTAGGATTAGGGTTAGGGTTTAAGGTTTAAGGTTTAGAGATTAGGGTTTAATGTTGAAGGTTAGAGTTTAGCTTTGTGACAACCCGACCCGAACTCCAATCGCTCCAATGCGAATCCCAAGGTCGTGCCGTCAAGACAAGCTAAAGACGGACAAGCACCGCTAAGCGTAGTAGTGCGAGTCAAGAGTTGAACCAACAAACTCTAAACAGGAACGTAAAGCCATAACGGCAAAATCCGAATAACCAAAACTAAAATCTGCAGGAAGCAAATCATAAATGGGACCAAAACCTATAGTTTTAAACTAAGGAATACCAAGGCCGAGAGACGACTATCTCTCGACAAATCTCGACTCGCGTGGACGCAACATTGCGCACGCACAACAAACCATCGGCAACCTAAGGCCGGCGAAGTAACAAGAACCAACCTCGATAATCAACAACTCAACGGCTAAAACATGCCTGGAGGAACAATTCAACTAAAAGAACAAGATATTCAAATCTAACAATTAAACCCAAGTCTCACGACTAATAGTCGGAGATGACAATACCAACAATAATAGGATGAATGAGCTAAAGCATGCTCTAAAATAACAAGGAATAACTTCTAAAGATACAACTCGACCAAGTCGGCTCCCAAAATAATACAATAACAATGAATACTAACATAAACTACCCAAGTAAAGTCTACGTAACTTTACATTCGTGTCTCACAAATACAAAAAACAACATAATAATAATAAACCCAAGCTTAAAGCCCTGAAGACCACCTTCTAGGAATCACTATCCGCCGGGATCACCGCAAAAACTAAGGAAAACAAACACACGAAATGAGTCATAATGACCCAAGAAGTTACTAAATGCAAATGTATGGCATAGCATATCGTGGCATGGCATAATGCACAACATATAAAATCATATATAGAATCATGGTAACATCTTTATAGTCGTATAATAATAAACCGTATTAAGTCATAGTAGTATAAACACATGTAACACATTATTTTTCACATAAGCTCATAAACCACATAAGGGATGATCTTTCATATAAGATCAATATTATACCCAAATTGACCAGCACGTAAAATGAGAAACTGGGCCAAGCCCTTCAATATTCAAACCAAGCTCCCCGCAATACAAATGATCATAAAGCCGGGTTTCATTCCTCAAATGATCATAACTCACGATGTTAATGAGTTTTACATCCGACTCCGCCGAAGGGAGCTCGAGAAATGGGAGCTTCGATAATACGCAGGAGCCATCACGAGACCACATCCCACTATCGGCCAAATAGTGAGGAGAAAGGGTACCAATGCGGCCAACAAGGGAGTGGCGAGTCCCTGTGCGGCGATTCATAGCGAGCACGAATCGAATGTTTCCAAAGGCCATGAATCGTCCCATTGCCCCGACTTGAATAACAAACCAAGCGCCACTGGACTCAAAATCAAGATGATCAAGTAGATTATTTACTTGTATAAACCAATAAGGACCAAGTTCATCACCAAAGAACTTATTAATTCAAGTAGGTCATAATGCTCTACACACCAATAAACAATGCACATACTTGTACACACTTAACATGTTCAACTAACTTATAAGTTTAGTTCAAAACCACACGTTGAAGGTATTCATAAACCTCAAGTCATCACCAATTCAAGAATAGCATATAAGCTCAACACAAAATACTATACTATAGTCCTCTACTCAAGATTAAATCAAAGACTACTACTTAGTCTAAGAACCACCACAAATCAAGGCTTAGCATTAAGCTTCTCTTATAGGCACATCGGACTCAACCCAAGTCCCGCTCGTCCTATATGTTCGACTTCTTCAAAGTCAATCTCATAATGACAAGACTACCTTGTAGTTATAACCTCGTAAGTGCTTTCATGTGCCTCGCGACTAAATTCCTTATAGTGAATTCATCGAATAATCAATTTAAATGGCTTAGGTACTCGAGACCATGGGTTGGTCTCTAATGCTCGCGTGCTCTACAAGCACGCTCTAAACAAATTCCCAATAGGTCTCTATAACATGGGTGTCACAAATGGGACACAAGTCGAGATGCTCGGTACTCACAATCAAAACCAACCAAACCCGAACATCGTAGGATTTCAATATAAGGCTCACTAACTTCTTATTGAACCCAAAATGACTCCATTGAGTCTAAATGTCACATTTCATTAATACACATTTCATACAACCCAAAATTAGCACATCATTCAAGTTTATAGAATTTATCCCAAAAATAATCCGGCTTATTTCCCAAGCCTAAAATCCAAGGATTCATCATAGACATAGTCAAGAAACCCAAATGACGTAGGACTTCAACCCTAGTTCGTTAACACGATAATGAACCTATTATGACTCGATGAGTCCAAATACTAAGTTTCATTCTTAAACCTTTCATCCATCTCAACATTAATCCCACTTTATTTAACAACAATAATCAATAATTCGGCTTTTGGAATTGACTCTCAAGTCTAAAATCCACAAATAATCCCAACATAGATCAAACCCATTTCATAAATCATACAATTTCAATTAAATGTTCCTACTCATACTATCATGTGAGTTCATACACCCAAAGCCCCAATCATAGGCATAATTCCACCATAAACCCAAATAGCATAAAGGCATGATTTCTAGCATGCTCAAGCCTAGAAACACAAAATGAAGAGTAATCATATACTTCAATAATCATAGGAGTCATCTACAAATACCCCTAACAAGTTCATACTTCAAAAATCCCCAAAAATTGGGCAAACATAGCATACAAGTGTTCATTGCCCACAAATAGCATACAAGTTGTTTTCCTTAGGGCCAATGAACCAAAATCAAAAGAAGGTAACTTACCTAGCTTGAGTGAAAACTCAAGAGAATCCACAAAATCGATCGGTGAAGTCGTTCTTGCACTCGCCGAGGGCTCGAGAATCCGAAGTTTGAAGGAAATCGGGTGGTCGGATCGTCTTGGATCGAAGGAAGGATGAAGCTAGGCTTGAAACTCAAGCCCCCAACTCTCTCTCTCTAACTAAATACGTAATGTGGAGGATGAGAAATGAAATGGTTTATCAAAATTGCAAGGGTTGAGGTATTTATACTCCCAATAAAGAGAAGGGCACAAAGGACATTTCTCAAGTGCAATTAGTGGAGATTAGGGATAATCAAACACTTAACCAACCTTAATTAACTTCTAAATAATGTTAGGACATGTTTAGGGTTAAGTATGAGAGGTTAGGAAGGGTTTAGAGGGGGTTTAATGAGGGTAGAATAGGTAAAACACGTCACAACTCAAAACAGGGAAGAAAAAACTCCCGTAAAGAGTGCAGTGAGGCGGCGCCTCACCTAGCTCCATGCGGCCGCCCAGCTCTTCTCCGCACAAGGATGCTCTCAAGATTCTGAGGCGGGCGCCACTCACTCCATGCGAGGCGGCGCCTGGCTCTCGAACCTCCAAAACTTGGTCTAAACTTGATCTAAATGATCCCAAACTTATGGGCAACCATCTAAGGTCTAACCCAACTCAAAACAAGTCTAAAACACACCCGAACAACTCCCGAAACAACTCGGAGCGAAACCGGAAGGTGCAACAACGTGCAACCGGACGACGAACGAACTTCGAAATCAAACGAGCCATGAGAGGAGACTTTTAAGGCAAGTCTAAGGGCTAATGAAGAAGCTTAAATACTTCTAGGAAGTTGAATAACAACTAGGGAAATAAGAATCCCAAAGGAGAGGCGATTACGCGACTCGATTCCGAACGAACTACGCGATAGAGACGAACGCTATCTCCAAAGCTTCCAAAATCATCGATAGACTTAAGGAACACCTCCAACTTGAAGTCTAACACATCTAAACATGTTAACAAACCATCTTAAAGAGGTCTAGGACCCAAACCGAGGTCACGAACACAAAACGCAAGTAAACCCTCAATCGCGTCGCATTCCGACTATCGCCGGGTCACGACTTGTGACTTTAGCAAGTCAACAACTATATGGAGTCTCTTAACAATGTTTTGGTCTTAATATGGTCTCTCAAACACATCTAGACCCTCTCACAAACCAAGCATACCGCCGACAAAGGAAGAAGTGCAAGTATGGCACGCAAACCGAGATAACGAAGGAGCGGGCGCCACAAACAATATATTTGTTATTTCTAAATTATACTCCCTCTCAAGTTTCTAAATTATTGTTACTTTTGACTAGACACAATCCACAATATACACGTTAAGATAAGTAATTGACGATTATAAATATTTGTGTAATGCGTGATTTATTTTCTTTAATGTCCTTGTGTATGTGGTTATAATTGAAGTAGGTAGAAAAGTAAGGGTAAAGTGGTAAAAGCGTTTAAAAGGAATGTTATGAAAGAAGACAATTATTTTAGAAAAAAACAAAAGGAAGAGAATTATTTAAAAACGAAGGGATTATGTGATACTTCGATACCATTATAAAATATTAATTTGATTTAAACATTATTTTATATAATCATAAATTCGATAATAATAATATGGTTGGTATTGAATTGATTTTCAGTTAATCTATTCATAATTAATATTTAGAATCAATTGGTATGGTAGGCAAAAGAAAAAGAAATAACTTTAGTACATAACTTCTCTTAGGGAAATAGCAACAAAGAGAAACCGAACAAGTTAACATGGAGAAACAAAGAAGGACCAATAGTGTGGCGATCCGACCCTGACCCGAGGTGGAACCAGGTTGGACCGCCCAAATAGGAGGGAAACAAGTAAACACATAAACATGCAAGGACTCATTTAAGAAAACGACGTGACGCAACATTAGAGACGTAACACTTGGCACCAAAAGGCCGGTATTTTTAAAAACTTTTCAAACCCGATATAACAAGGTTAAGCAATTAAACCAAGTCATCGGCGACACTACATCCCTAACCCAAGCTAACAGCTTTATGGACAAGAATTAAATAAAAGCTAATAGGATGCTCAGAGGAAGACTTATACGTAGTGAACTACTAAACATGATAACCAAAGCTCGGCTTACACATTGCCGGCATTAAAGGGGTTACAAGTACTACAAGTGAAAATACTACAAGTAGTTAACTAAAATAAACAAGTACAAGTTCTAGCACATTCCCAAGCATAGTCTAAATGACTTGCTTTAAAACCCGTTGTCCTTGCAAATTACAAAAGAAAGGAAGAGGACATCTAAACCACCTCTTCAAACTGCAACGACGGACCAAAAGAGGAACAAGGGAACACGAACACCGCAAGCCTCAACGAGACGGACATGCTTTGCTAAGATCTAAAGCAGTAAAGGGGAACGGGTAAGTCATAAAGACTTGTAAGCATTCAATCATGCATGTCATGGCAATATGTAACATACAAGGCAAGATATCGTCACATAAGCATATAGAACATATATCCAAGATGCACATTGTTTCACATAGGTGCTTATAATTAAATCACATAGGATAAGGATATATGGAGAGCCGGGCCGCTATGTAGTTCCTGCATACAAGCGTTATCTGGAATGTGAGGTGTCGGATGATTGTGAGTACATCGACCTTCCGAGGAGATGCCCGGGATAGACACACCAATGATGCTCTAATGGTTACGAAGGGGTTACACTTTCCCCGCTTTACCGTGGCCCACATCTGGGCGTGTGTGAACAAAGACTCGTATGCCAATCCGACTCATGCAAATGCCAAGTAGTATTTACTTAACAAATTCTCAAGTAGAGAACGAGGTCGACAAGAGCGATCTCGTTCATGACAAGTAATTATTCTCATCAATAATCAAGTAGGATTGAGTTCGACAAGAGCGAACTTAACATGTCAAATAGGCATTCTATTATATGACATCTAAGATCAAGCATAGTAATCAATCCAATTCAAGAGTCTAAAATTATTATTCTTAGTGAAACGTGTTTAGAACGTCGTAGGGATTGATCATTGAGCCGGTATTGTTCAATGGCTCACTAAATTTGACTCCATTGAGTCGTCTCTATAAATTCATCCAATAGAGTTTTGATCGATGTATTTTATACGTCGATTTCACATGCTTCTATGGCTTAAATTATGCTATTTCACGAGGCTTTTGGCTACTAATATATGTTTTCGGCGAGTTTTGTAAGTTTCAGGGTTATTTGTGAAAATATGCGAAACTCCAGGGTTTTAAGTGCAAATTTCAAGAAGAGCCAAAAGAAGAAAAATGAAGATCTGTTTTCGACACCTTGCGGACGCAGGTGCCTTAGACCTCATGACCACAAGGTAGGCAAGATGGGTCACAAGCAAATCAAGAAACCAAAAGGCCGGACACCGAGACCTTGCTACCAACACCTGCACCGCAAGGTGGTCAGAATGTTTGATTTTCGGATTTTCACACAGTGGTTCGATTGGATTACAACTCCTGGGTATATATTGAAGTCAGATGCCGAGCCAAATGAGGAGGAGACAGCTGGAAGCTCTCTTTAGTAGATTTTAGGTAGTTTTAGATTGTAACATAGTTAGATTTTGTAATTTCAAGTATTGAAGATCAAATCATGTATCCGATCATCTCCATGTGTTGTTCATTGTCTATGATGAACTAAATCATCCATAATCTAGGAGGTGGGAGGTAACTTGTATCAAAATTATGCTTTAATTCGTATATATGTTCATTCAATGCTTGTTGATTGTGTTGTTTATCAATCCCTCTATTATTTTGCTTTGAACAAATGAATGTAATCGCAAATAATAAAGGCCTAGAGGTGCGGATAATTGCATGACCAATGTGCATATGTCGTACACTGGCTCACCAACACAATAAATTGGACCTATCGATGCACGAGTGATAAGTTAGGACCAGTTCATACATGATCTAGGTGACGATAGATCATAAATCTAGGTGACAACTAGATTGACAGCCTCGTGCTTAGGATATAGAATGGATGAATTTTGGGGATGGAGGGAACCAATTGTTCAACGACTATATCTATCTTTAGTGAACAAACCCAAGACATTGAATGATAATTATTATGAATTGAACATAAAAGAGATACAAGTGAAACCCAGAATCCTAGATTGCCACCCACCATAAGATCTTCATATCTGTAATTGTTGTCTAATTAGTTAAACATCTAAATATAAAAAGTAGTTTAGAGTAGAAATAAATATAAAAACCCCCTTTAGATTAATAATTTGCTATCAATAAATTGCAATCGCTCGTGATCACTTGTCTCGTGGTTCGACCCTTGCTTCCAATACTATTCTATAATAGTCTTGTCCACTTGCAAGGAAAAAGATTAATTAAAACATCGATCAAGTTTAAATGCTAAATGCATTCTAAACCCTTTTCTAAGTTCTCGTATAGGATAGACTAGGCCATTAATCCAAATAACAACCATAGTCAAGAATTATCATCAATTCATAATTCATGGAACCTTAGAATCATTATTTCTAAAAGTTATTAAAAGTCAATGGTCCAAGAACAATAGTTATTCCTAAGGAGGCATAGAACACTTTTAATTCTAGGCTTAAGACCAAATCGATAGGATGAACAATTCATAGTTTATGGAGCCTTAAAATCACAAACTCTAAGAGTTGTCAAAAGTCATTAGTCCAAGAACAATAGTTATTCTAAATGAGGCATATACCATTTTTAATTCTAGGCTTAGGACTAAATCAACAAGATGAACACATCATTCAAAATCTCATAAACTCAAACATGGCATAGACATGGTGGAAGCATGGGAATCATAAGAAGAGGGGAACATGACATCTCTAGCATACATCCTAAGGGGAATCAATAGCTTACCTTACACCAAAGAAAAATATGGAATGAACACAAACTAATCGGATGGAATCGTGCTCCTCGTCGATGGCTTCACTTTGGTGGTCTCGGTTTGGCAATCGGAGGTCGGGAGCTCAAGCTATGGAACAAACACACACTAATTGTGAGACCCCAAACCCATTACTTGTGTTACTTGTTCTATGCCTTAATAACATGCTTGCCTCATGCTTTAACATGATTAGATATCTCTTTTAGTCCATGCCTGACTCGTATTAGCATTATTGCATTCCTTGTCGCTTGATTCCCTCCTATGCTTAGCATACCTTTCCGTGATGCCTCGCGTGTTGCCCTAGCCTGATTTGCACTCAACCGAGACTCGTTAGGGTTCTATTGTCTTTCCTAGATGACTTAGAACGCTCGCCTTGATCCTAGTAAGCTTGTTGGGAAGTTTAGAAACCTTCTTGCCTTGTTTTGGCCTTAGCGATTCCACCTGCCTCCCGCTTTGCGTATTTGACGCGAATTGTTCCTTGAGTTCCGGACTTGTATTCAAGTCATAACCATGATTTAACAAGCCTATTCCATGCCCAAGTTACCCTAGTTTTATTGCCCTTTGATCCGGTTTGATTCACAACCAATCGTCCGCTTGACTCGAGCCTTGTCCTACCTTGTTCCGGTGATGTTCTGGGTGTGTTTCGACATGTTTTGAGTTGTGTTAGACCCTAGAATGGTTGCCCATGAGCTTGGGACCATTTAGGACTTGTTTAGGTCTAGTTTTGAAGCCCCAGAAGTTCAGGCGGCCGCATGGCTCAAACGAGGCGCGCGCATCAAGTTCTGAGAGCAAATGAAAAAATGGCAAACCTCCCAGTAGTTGAGGCGGCCGCATGGCCCCTCATGAGGCGCCCGCCTCACTTCCTGTCCAGCTCTACGGGATTTTTCAGCCTTTAATCTTTGTGATGTCATTAGCCACTTAAACCCCTTTCTTAATCACCCTAATCCAACCTATTAAACCCTAATCAAGTTGAGTTAGTCCTAATCTCAAGCCTCTCCATTTGACATGTGTAATTCCACCCAATCCATGCAACATATATAAGCCTCCCTTTGTTGACTTTGCTTAATCCTCCCATTATCAGATTTTTCTTTCATCTCTCTTGCCATGGTTCATGTGAAGAGAAAAGGTGAGATTGGTGTGTGTGTTTGCCCAGAGTGAGCTCCCGACTCCGCTTGCCGAGCCGAGACCACCGGTGTGAAGCTACCGACGAGGAGATCGATTCTATCCGATTACCTTTGTGCTTCAACTTTCTTTTCCTTGGTAGAGGTAAGCTATTGATTTCCTCCTTAGGTTGCATGTTAGACTTGCCATGAATCCCTTGTCTATTGATCCCCATGCTTTTCCATGCCCATGCCATGATCTAGGTTGACTTGGTCTTTTGAGATTTTAATGGATATGTTCATCTTGTTCAAATTAGACCTATACCTAGAATTAATTATGTTCTATGCTTCTTTAGGAGCAATTAATGTTCTTGAACTTAATATGTTTTGATGACTCTTGGGAATTTTGAATTCTAGGTTTCCCATGCCTTGTATTGATGATCTTAATGAATTGGATCCTAGGCCTAGAACAAATTGTGTTCCATGTTCCCTACGAATAAATAACGTCTTGGACCCTTGCATTTTGAATACCTTGAAAGAATGATTTTAAGGTCCCTTGAATTCGAATTATCGACAATTAGTAACTACGGTTGTTAAACGGATTAATGACCTAGCCGATCATATGCGAGAACTTAGAAGAGGGTTTGTGATGCATTTAGCGCCCTAACTCTATTGGATGAACTATTAGAGACGACTCAACGAGTCAAGATTAGCGAGCTATTGAACAATACCGGCTCACATTAATTAATCCCGACGACGCTCTAATCGCTTTCCCTAAGAATAATAATTCTAGACTTTGAACTTGAATTGATTGCCCCGCTTGATCTTGACCGTCATATTATGGAATGACTATTGACATGTGAGTTCGCTCTTGTCGAACTCAACCCTACTTTGTTATTGATAAGAATAATTTATTTATCTTGAGCGAGATCGCTCTTGTCGATCTCGCTCTCTACTTGAGATTTTGTTAAGTATACATTACTTGGCATATGCATGAGTCCACCGGCATCCCGCCTGCACACACGCCTCCACCGTGGCCACAAGTGGAGAAGTAGCTCCCATGTCAGAATCATTTAAGAGCATCACCGGTGACTATCCCTGCATCTCCTGAAGATCGATGTACTACACACATTCGATACCCGCACTTTCCGTATAACGCTTGTATGCGTGAACTACGTAGCGGCCCCGCTCTCACATATCCTTATTCTATGTGATTTATTTACGCGCACTTATGTGAAAACAATGTGCATCCCGGATATATATAACTCTATGCTTTGTGATGATCTTGCCTTGAATGTTGCATCTTGCCATGACATGCATGATTAATAGCTTACGAAGTCTTTATGACTTACCCTTTCCCCTTTACTGCTTTAGATCCTAGCAAGGCAGGTCCTGCTCGTTGACTAGCTGTGTTCGTGCTTGTGCCCTTTTGATTCGCCGTTGATTCTTGAAGAGGTGGTTTTTGATGGCCTCTTAATCTTGTTTATAATTTTGTAAGGACGACGGGCCCAACTAGACTGCCTCGGTATTTGTGTAAACTTGATTGTAAATCTTTAATCGCTAGTAGTTTATACTTGTAGTACTTGTAACCCTTTTTGGCATTAAGCCGAGCTTGGTTTAACTTGTTATTATCCCTCCATGTTTTAGTCTTCCGCTGAGCATGCTTTTAGCTCTTTAAGAATTCTTGTCTTTGAACTGTTAGCTTGGGTTCCGGCATGTAGTGTCGCCGAAGACTTGGTTATATTTGTTTAACTGTTTATCAGGTTTAAAAGTTTTGAAAATATCCGGCCGTTTGATGCCGAGGCGTGCTGCGACTCCAATGTTGCCACGTCGCTTTTGTGAATCCAAGTCCTTGCATGTTTAATTGCCTACTTGTTTCCTCCTTATTTGGGCGGTCCGACCTCTGGTCCCCATCTCGGCCCTCGCCACGCTTGGTATCGAGCTTGTTTTAGGTTAGCTATCGGCCAGATAGGTTCCATGGCCTAGGTGGGTTGTTTCTGGTGTGATGTTCTAACGTCGAGTGAATTCTTATAGGTGCTTGATGGTGAACCCTAGAGCAGACCGTGTAGGCCGAGGTAGAGGCCGACCCAGGAGAGTTCCTGAGGAACCTGAAGTGGAGTTGCCACCTCCACCTCCACCACCGAATCCAGTGGGCATGAATGCTCAGATGGCGGATTTGTACCGTCGTATGACAGATATTATGACCGAGATGGCCCAGCCTTGGCTGTGGTCGAATGTACCTCCTCCACCACCACCCCCATCAGAGGCGAGAGTGTCGCCACCGCGATATACCACCGGTGCTAGGGCACTAATAATGCCGTGTTAGAGAGATTCCTGAAAATGAAGCCTCCATCTTTTGAGGGAGAGGCGGATGCTAGTATGGCCGAGCTATGGCTTGAGGATGTGAAGAAAATATTCGCAACACTGGATTGCACGGAGGAAGAGAAAGTGGTCTTAGCTGCTTATAAGCTTAGAGGAGCCGCCAATCATTGGTGGGAAGTTTTACTTGCTAGTTGGGAGTTGAATCGGGTGGCACAGGTGTGGCCTACATTTGAGGCAGAGTTCAGGGCTACTTATGTGCCTACAAAGGGTTAGACAAATAAGGGAGAAAGAATTCCGTGAATTGGAGCAGGTTCCATGACTATAGCTCAAGATTCTTCAAAATTCACCGAAGTTGTCCTGCGCTATTGTGCACATCCGTGCAAGATGAGAGACACAGACCCGTGAGGTTCGTGAAGGGTTGAAGACCGAATACAGAAACGCTTGTTATCCCACGCTAGCGTGACACGGAAAGTGCGGTAGATCGTGCGTATGAGATCGAGCGAGATATTGAGGAGCACAGTGTAAGCATCCCTGCGCCTTCTCGCCAGCTAGCGGCCGGTAGAGGTCATTTTCTTTCGAAATCGGTCCCGCTACTGTGGCAACCGACGCAGGGTGGTCGAGTAGGCATCGGCCCGTGGTCGATAGGCGCCCGCCTCGAGAGTCGCTAGTAGTGCTCCTGGGCAATGCAGCACTGTATGAGGACCATTGGTTTGCTTCTTATTGTAATAAGATTGGGCACTCTAGCGAGAAGTGTCTGACTGCACTTGGCACGTGTCTTAGTTGTGGAGATCCTAAATCATCGGCTCAAAGACTGCCCTAAGTCTAGAGCAGCCTCCCTGGGTCGGTCAGCAGCCTGGATCCAAGAGGGATAGCGATGGGCGCCCTAAGGCGCAGTTCGTGTCTTCGCTTGATCAGCGAGGTGTTCCCGAGTCTACTTCTGTGATCGGAGGTACTCTCTCAGTCTTCGGTCATCATGCTCGAGTCCTTATAGATCCTGGTTCTACCCATTCATATGTTGCATCGCATTTCCTAGAACATTTATATGTCTTGCCTGCCCAGTTACCTTATGTGCTTGAGGTGTCTACACCGTTGGGTGATTGCTTGTTGGCGTCTGAGGTCTATAGAGGCTGTGATGTGCTTGTTCATGATCGAGTCTTGCATGCTGATTTGGTTGTATTACCTATTAGAGACTTTGACGTGATTCTTGGTATGGATTGGCTATGTACACACCATGCTTTAGTTGACTGCCGTCGTAAGAAAGTAACTTTTGCCATGCCCTATTCGAATTTGTGTTTTCTGGTGATCATGCTATGAGTGGGGTTCATATTATTTCTCGCCATGCTAGACAACTCTTATCGCGGGTGTACGGGGTATTTAGCTTGTGTTCTTGATACTAGTATGTCTTCTGCTAAGCTAGAGGATATCCCGGTAGTTAATGAATTCCCCGATGTCTTTTCTTCCGAGTATGCCTTGCCTCCCGACCGAGAACTAGAGTTCTGTATTGAGCTATTGCCAGGGACTTCGCCTATTTCTAGGGCACCTTACCGTATGGCTCCCGAGTTGCGTGAGTTGAAGGATCAACCGCAGAACTTCTAGATAGGAGTTCATTAAACCGAGTGTATCTCCTTGGGGTGCACCTGTTGTTTGTAAGGAAGAAGGATGGTAGTCTCGCGGCTATGTATAGACTATCGACGCTTGAACCAAAGTTACTATCAAAAATAGGTATCCCTTGCCTCACATCGACGATCTTTTCGATCAACTTCGAGGTTCAGTTGTCTATTCCAAGTTTGACTTGAGGAGCGGCTATCACCAGCTGAGGGTTAGAGCGGAGGATGTCCCGAAGACGGCCTTCCGTACGCGTTATGGTCACTATGAGTTTGTTGTGATGCCATTTGGGTTGACCAACGCGCCTGCAGTTTTCATGGACCTGATGAATAGGGTTTTCCACGAATATCTCGATTGCTTTGTTGTGGTTTTTATTGATGACATCCTTGTGTACTCCAAGTCACGAGAGGAACACGCGAATCACCCGAGAGGAAGTTCTTTCTATCTTCATGGGAAGAAGCGCCTTTTACGCGAAATTCAAGAAGTGTGCTTTCTCGCTTGAGCAGTGTTTCTTTCCTAGGACACGTGGTGTCTAGTGATGGTATCGCGGTGGATCCATCCAAGGTTGAGGCGATTACCAAGTGGAAGACGCCTAGTACGGTGACCGAGGTCCGTAGTTTCTTGGGCCTGGCAGGTTATTACCGTAGATTCATTGAGGGGTTTTCGAAGATCGCTACTCCGATGACTAATTTGACTCAGAAGAAGTCTATTTTTATATGGAGTGATAAGTGCGAGGCTAGTTTTCAGGAGTTGAAAAGGAGATTGACTACGGCTCCTATTTTGGCATTGCCTGCTTGTGAGAACTTTGTGATTTACAATGACGCCGCTAGAAGGCTTGGGTGCGTGCTTATGCAGACGGAGAGTTATCGCTATGCTTCGAGGAAGCTATCACCTTACGAGCGTAACTACCCGACGCATGACCCGAACCGGCAATTATCATCTTTGCGCCCACAAGTGGAAGCACTATCTTTACTGGGCTAAGTTCGAGATATTCACCGATCATAAGAGTTTGAAGTATCTCTTTTCTCAAAAGAGTTGAATATGCGCCGAGGCGATGGATGGAGAAATCAAGGATCATGATCGCATTATTTCATATCATCCGGGAAAGCTAATGTTGTTGCGATGCCTCGAGTAGAAGGCGTTTTATGTCTTGTCTCGATGATGAAGGAGTGGAAGATGCTTGAGGACGCCCGAGAATGGAGTCCGCCATGAGCAGCATAGGTTATCTTTGCTAGCTGCGTTACGCCCGCGTTGTTTGAGTTGATTAAGAAGGCTCAAGTTTCTGATTCTGAGTTAGGGAAGATTATTGATGGCCTGGGTGATGGTAAGAGACCGGAGTTTGCTTTGAACACCGATGGGATTTTGACTTTTCGTGGTAGGGTTTGTGTGCCTTCTACTGATGGGGTTAAGCGCATGGTTCTTGATGAGGCTCACAAGGCCAAGTATACTATACATCCAGGAGTACTAAAATGTATAGGGACTTGAAGAGACAGCTCGTGGAATGGGATGAAGAGAGATAGCGCACTATGTGTCTAGATGCTTGACGTGTCGCCAGTTAAGGGCGAACACCGTGAGACCCGCCGGTTTGCTTCACCACTTGAGATACCTGAGTGGAAGTGGGAGCATATCACCATGGATTTCGTGACGGATTGCCACGCATCGCCGAGGTTTCGATGCGCTTGGGTTGTGGACAAAGTTGACCAAATCTTCACATTTTATCCCTCATGCGATGACTTATAGTTTGAGTCGGTTGGCGATTGTATGTCCAGATATCGTGAGATTGCACGGCATTCCGCTTAGCATTGTTTCTGGATAGAGACCCTGTGTTCACTTCCGATTCGGCATTCTTTGCAGTGAAGCTTTGGGTACAGTTAAACTTTAGTACGGCTTTCCACCCGCACCGATGGTCACGGAGAGATTGATTCAGGTACTGGAGGATTTGTTGCGTGCTTGTGCCATGGACTTCAAGGGTAGTTGGGATTCCCACTTACCGTTAGCCGAATTCGCATACAATAATAGTTACACCAGTATTGAGATGGCGCCATACGAGGCTTTATATGGGCGCAAGTGTCGCTCACCGATTTGCCGGGATGAGGTTGGTGAAGCTAAACTTTGGGGTTCGAAATGGTGCAACAATACCGAGAGCGTGAAGCTTATTAGAGATAGATTGCCATACCCCGTAGTAGACGTAAGAGCTACGCGACAACCTGAGGCGCGACCTAGAATTTCGTGGGTGACTATGTGTTCTTGAAAGTATCGCCTCGACGGGTACTAAGCGATTTGGGAAGAAGGGTAAACTTCGCCTCGATTCATTGGGCCATTTGAGATCCTAGAAAGGATTGAGCCGTGGCGCATCGGCTAGCATTGCCGCCTTCTATATCGACGCTCATGACGCCTTTCATGTCTCGATGCTACGCAAATACTTGAAGGACGAGTCGCATGTCCTTACCTATGAGAGATTACTTTTGAGCCCGACTGCCTTATGATGAGAAGCCTGTGAGGATTCTCGACACGAAAGAGCAAGTGCCGAGGACAAAGAAAATTCCCTTGGTGAAGGTCTTGTGGAAGAATCACGATATCGAAGAAGCCACGTGGGAGACCGAGCTTGATATGAGAGAGAAGTATCCTTTCCTATTCGATGACTCAGGTAAGAATTTAGGGACTAAATTCCTTTAAGTGGGGGAGGATGTGAGACCCCAAACCCATTACTTGTGTTACTTGTTCTATGCCTTAATAACATGCTTGCCTCATGCTTTAACATGATTAGATATCTCTTTTAGTCCATGCCTGACTCGTATTAGCATTATTGCATTCCTTGTCGCTTGATTCCCTCCTATGCTTAGCATACCTTCCCGTGATGCCTCGCGTGTTGCCCTAGCCTGATTTGCACTCAACCGAGACTCGTTAGGGTTCTATTGTCTTTCCTAGATGACTTAGAACGCTCGCCTTGATCCTAGTAAGCTTGTTGGGAAGTTTAGAAACCTTCTTGCCTTGTTTCGCCTTAGCGATTCCACTGCCTCCCGCTTTCATTTCGACGTACGAATTGTTCCTTGAGTTCCCGGACTTGTATTCAAGTCATAACCATGATTTAACAAACCTATTCCATGCCCAAGTTACCCTAGTTTTATTGCCCTTTGAACCGGGTTTGATTCGTCAACCAATCGTCGCTTGACTCGAGCCTTGTCCTACCTTGTTCCGGGTGATGTTCGGGTGTATTTCGGACATGTTTTGAGTTGTGTTAGACCCTAGAATGGTTGCCCATGAGCTTGGGACCATTTAGGACTTGTTTAGGTCTAGTTTTGAAGCCCCAGAAGTTCAGGCGGCCGCATGGCTCAAACGAGGCGCCGATCAAGTCGAGAGCAAATGAAAAATGGCAAACCTCCCAAGAGAGGCGGCCGCATGGCCCCTCATGAGGCGCCCGCCTCACTTCCTGTCCAGCTCTACGGGATTTTTCAGCCTTTAATCTTTTGTGATGTCATTAGCCACTTAAACCCCCTTCTTAATCAGCCCTAATCCAACCTATTAAACCCTAATCAAGTTAGGTTAGTCCTAATCTCAAGCCCTCTCCAATTGACATGTGTAATTCCACCCAATCCATGCAACATATATAAGCCTCCCTTTGTTGACTTTGCTTAATCCTCCCATTATCGATTTTCCTCTCTCTCTCTGCCATGGTTTATGTGTGAAGAGAAAAGGTGAGATTGGTGTGTGTGTTGCCCTAGAGTGAGCTCCCGACTTCCGCTTGTCGAGCCGAGACCACCGGTGTGAAGCTACCGACGAGGAGATCGCTTTCTATCCGATTACCTTGTGCTTCAACTTTCTTTTCCTTGGTAGAGGTAAGCTATTGATTTCCTCCTTAGGTTGCATGTTAGACTTGCCATGAATCCCCCTTGTCCATTGCTCCCCATGCTTTTCCATGCCCATGCCATGATCTAGGTTGACTTGGTCTTTTGAGGTTTTAATGGATATGTTCATCTTGTTCAAATTAGACCTATACCTAGAATGAATTATGTTCTATGCTTCTTTAGGAGAAATTAATGTTCTTGAATTTATATGTTTTGATGACTCTTGGGAATTTTGAATTCTAGGGTTTCCCATGCCTTGTATTGATGATCTTAATGAATTGGATCCTATACCTAGAACAAATTGTGTTCCATGTTCCCTTATGAATAAATAACGTTCTTTGGACCCTTGCATTTTGAATACCTTGAAAGAATGATTTTAAGGTCCCTTGAATTCGAATTTATCGACAATCCCTAACTACGGTTGTTAAACGGATTAATGACCTAGCCGATTATATGCGAGAACTTAGAAGAGGGTTTGTGATGCATTTAGCGTCCTAACTCTATTGGATGAACTATTAGAGACGACTCAACGGAGTCAAGATTAGCGAGCTATTGAACATTACCGGCTCACAGATTAATCCCTACGACGTTCAAAACGCGTTTCCTTAAGAATAATAATTCTAGACTTTGAACTTGAATTGATTGCCCTGCTTAATCTTGACTGTCATATTATGGAATGATTGGTTGACATGTGAGTTCGCTCTTGTCGAACTCAACCCTGCTTGTTTATTGATAAGAATAATTTATTTTGTCTTGAGCGAGATCGCTCTTGTCGACCTCGTTCTCTACTTGAGAATTTTGTTAAGTATACATTACTTGGCATATGCATGAGTCCAGCTGGCATCCCGTCTTTGTGCACACACGCCTCCACTGTGGCCACAGTGGAGAAGTAGCTTCCATGTTGTAATCATTTAAGAGCATCACTGGTGACTATCCCGGGCATCTCCTCGGAAGATCGATGTACTACACACATTCGATACCCGCACTTTCCAGATAACGCTTGTATGCAGGAACTACGTAGCGGCCCGGCTCTCCACATATCCTATCCTATGTGATTTACTTATACGCACTTATGTGAAACAATGTGCATCCTGAATATATAACTCTATGCCTGTATGATTGTATCTTGCCTTGAATGTTGCATCTTGCCATGACATGCATGATTAATAGCTTACGAGTCTTTATGACTTACCCTTTCCCCTTTACTGCTTTAGATCCTAGCAAGGCAGGTCCTGCTCGTTGACTAGCGGTGTTCATGCTTGTGCCCTTTTGATTCGCCGTTGATTCTTGAAGAGGTGGTTTGTGATGGCCTCTTACTCTTGTTTATTATTTTGTAAGGACGACGGGTTAAGCCAGTCAACTAGACTGTGCCTGGGTATTTGTGTATGGCTTGATTGTAAATCCTTAGCTGCTAGTAGTTTATACTTGTAGTACTTGTAACACTTTTTGGTGCCGGCATTGTGTAAGCCGAGCGTTGGTTTACTTGTTATTATCCCTCCATGTTTTAGTCTTCCGCTGAGCATGCTTTTAGCTCTTTAAGAATTCTTGTCCTTGAACTGTTAGATTGGGTTCCGGCATGTAGTGTCGCCGAAGACTTGGTTATATTTGTTTAACTGTCTATCAGGTTTAAAAGTTTTAAAAATTTCCGGCCGTTTGGTGCCGAGGCGTGCTGCGACTCCAATGTTGCGTCACGTCGTTTTTGTGAATTAAGTACTTGCTTGTTTAATTGCCTACTTGTTTCCCTCCTTATTTGGGCGGTCCGACCCTCGGTCCCATCTCGGGCCCGGGCCGGGTCGTCACACCCTTAATGAGCCTGAGACATGCTACGAAAATGTACAGCGATTCAAAATTTTATGCACCATGATTCAAAAAAATGTATGTACCGCGATTCAAAAATATATGCACCATGATTCAAATTTTTTATTGAAAATGCACTGCGATTCAAAAATATATGCATTAATTTTTGCGCCGCGATTCAATAGTTTAATTGTATAGTCTAATTGTAGTCCAAAGTGTGTTGTCGGAGCTGTTAAAGGAGACGATAACATTTTCTGAATAATTTCGAAAAATGGTCTTTTACGGTTGAAAAAAAGGAACGATGGACTTTTGGGGTTAAAAACTTTTTAAAAGGGACTGACCAGAATTTTACCTATAAATTAGGAATAATTATCGGCTGATACACTTTTTTGAAATTATAACCGCTCCACTACCCTCTTTTTTAATTCAACCGCTAAAGTTCATTTTAATAATATTTTCCTTAAAATACTCTCTTTTCTGAAATTCAACCGCTCTATCGTCTTGAATGAGATAAGAAGCTCGAAAAGCTTTCGGATTAGCCATTGAATGCTCTATTTAACATCAACAACAACATCGGACGTAATAACATGAAGGAAACATACATCAACAATAGCATCAACAACATCGTAATTCATTTTCCAACAATCCATTTGTCAAGTTTTCGTAATCCATTTGCTTCCAATTCAAAAGAAACATTCTTACAAATTGGTTTCTTTCTTCCTCATTCATTCAACTTCAATCGGAAAATTAATTATTATTTTAAAAACATAAGGAATCCTTGCAACCTCCTTCCTCGATGTACAACATAAACTCAATCACCAACAGACATGCTTTTGGCCAATTGAACATGTTGATTTGACAAATACGTATTGTTAGGATTGTTTCATAAATGCACATTAGATTTGTGTTAATAAATCCAACGCGGTATATAATCATTTGCACGTTAGGCTAGTTAATTTCTCATTCTTAAATATATGTCCAATTTTGCCTCGATGTTTTTAATTAAGCATCGTATCTTGCAATTCAGCGTCGGTGTAATTTAATTAGGCAACAAAATTTTCTATTCTGCGTCGGTTTAAAAATACACGCGTTTATTGATTTAAAAATTGTGCGTCGGTGTTAACTCTCCAAAATTAGGCATCGTTTCTTCAAATCAAGCATCGGTGTTACTTAAATAGGCACTGTTTCTTCCTATCATGCCTCGGTTTTATTTTATTAGTTATCGTTATTTGCAATTCTACGTCGGTGTTACTTAATTAAGCATCCTTCCTTCAAATCGTGCCTCGATGTTACTTAAATAGACATCATTTCTTACAATCAAGCATTGATGTTATTAATTAGGCGTCATTTATTTAATACGGTGATCGACTTCAATTTATTTTTTCAATTTTGTCTCGCTGTTAGTTAATTATGCATCGTTTCTTCAAATCATGCCTCGATGTTACTTAATTAGGCATCGTTTCTTTAATATGATAGTAGATTTTAATTTCTTTTTTTAATCACGGTATATAAATAATTAGACATCTTTCTTTAGAATCTTGCCTCACTGTTAATTAGATAGCCATCGTTTCTTCAAATCCTGCCTCGGTGGTACTTAATTAGGCATCGTTCCATCAAATCATGCCTTAGTATTACTTAGTTATGCGTTGTTTCCAATCCTGCCTCGGTGTTACTTAATTAGGCATCGTTCCTTCAAATTCTGTCTCGGTGTTAATTAATTAGACGTCGTTTCCTATAATGTATCGATGTTATTTAATTAGATATCATTTCCTTAGTTATGGGATGCTGAAATTTGACGGCGGGCTTTTGTGCGCGCCTTTGTTGTTCATTAAGGATATCTTCATCATTTTATCATAAAAAATGTACTTTAGCGGTTGGAAACAAAAATAATGGACTTTTCCTGTTATAATTTCATGCTATGATCGGTCCCAAGTTATCACCCAAGTTTTTAATCGATAAAATAACCTCTTTTTTCAACCGAAAAAGTCACTTTTTATGACAAAATGACTACGATACCCTTAATGAACTAACTGTAGGTGCGCTACGAAGGTCATTATTTTTGCACCGCGGTTCATCAATTTTATTGCATTAAATTTTACACCGCGGTTCAAAAATAGATTAGGAAAATTAAACTTTGAACCGCGGTGTAAAAATTAATGCAATGAAATTTATGAACTGCGGTTTAAAAATAGATTAGGAAATTAAACTTTAAACCATAGTTCAAAAATAGAATATGAAATTAAACTTTGAATGTGCAAAAATATTAATTCATTTTTCACCGCGATACAAAAGCATATATTTGGTTTTTGTAAAAATATGAAAAAGGAATATATTGGTTTTTGCACGCGGTTGAATCACAAACGTTTATAGTGGATGGTGGGTTTTATGAACCGGTGCAAAATAGACTAGAAATATATTGGTTTTTGCACGCGGTTGAATCACAAACAATCAATGTTGATGGTGGGTTTTTATGAACCGCATTGCAAAAATAGACTAGGAAAGTAAACATTGAACCGTGGTTCACCTCACCATATTCGTAGCGTGTCTTTTACTCATTAAGGGTATTATAGTCTTTTAGAGTCTAAAAGTTTTTTTGTTTGGTTAAAAAAGTGGACTTTAGCGATTAAAACTTCAAAAGTAGACCCGCCCGAATTTTACCCATATACATATATATAGGAATGAAAATTGAGCCATCCCTTCCCATGATTTTTAAGGGTGATAATCGGGCGTTTCTTTTATGAAATTTTCAACCGCCTAGATCCCCTATATGTCTCTTTTTCAAAGTTTGTAACCCCTCCATCGTGGTGCAAAAATTGATACAATTAAATTTGCTTCATTGCGGTAAAAATTTGATGTAGCTAAATGCATTTAGGTGAGTGATCCGTAGCGCCTGCCGACAAGCTCATTAAAGTGACTTTTTCTTAGAAAAAACGATGATAGATTGGAGTGGTTATAAACTTTTAAAAGAGACCGCCTCGAATTTCACCCTATCTATTTTTTAAAAATTAATGATCCGTGAGTGGCCATTTAAGCTCATATATGCCTTTATAGATCGATGGGCACAAATGACATATCAATTTGTGCCCACTTAAAAAATTAAGGGAGAAAACAGGGCATGTCCTCTACGGTAAATATTTAACCGCTAAAGTCTACATTTTTTAGCGAAAAGACATTTTTATGTGTAAAATAATAAGTATACCCTTAATAATTTCAACCGAACATACACGCGCTTTTTATGTTAAAGACGGTGCATGAATTTGAATTGTGCATGATATTGATGCTTCGCAAATCCAATTGGATGTATCGTAAAATGAACCGTAACCTCATGTCCCTTCATGACCATCTTTGCTAACCACGATGCATGAATTTGAATAACAATTAATAATTTTGATGCATCACAATTCCAATAGATTGCATCGTAAAATGAACCATGTCCTTCCGTCCTTCACCCGTTTAACGCCTTCATGATGCATGCATTTGAATTGAATTTAGTGGTGTGACGGGCCTAAGCCATGCAGCATTG
>JABEVN020001575.1:0-24376 GCA_013146195.2 Codonopsis lanceolata
GACTTGGTTTATGATCAAGCGCGTAATCCCCAAAGACTTCGAGATTTTTGGCCTTCCCTCGAGAGCCTCTTCCAGCCGATGATGCAAGCTTCAGATTCGGCATGTTGTTGGAGCACTCAAACTCCAATCTTAGGGCTAATGGAGTGTGAGAATCTCCTTTGATCGATGAGTAAGATCCCTATGCCAAAGCCTCTTTGCTTATGCCCGCTGAAAGAAATCGCCGCCGGGTGTCGTGGTCGTTGATTTCAAGACACCTTCGTGGGAAGTCGGGCTCAAGAGCATCTTCTGCCAGAGGTAGATCGGCTAAGTGATGCTGCAATTACACTACCTGATAGATTTGAGCGTGACATATGTTATGTCAAACTTGTTGAGAAGGAAGGCCCACTTAGCTAGTCCGGGAAAGTGATGGTTTGCCGAAGATGTATTTTATAGGGTCCATCCCTGGATATGAGCTTGAGGGATCGTCCCGTAGATATGTTTTGAGCCTGGGTTGTCCAGACTAGGCAAGACAATTTTTTTCCAAATAATCAGCTCACTTCCTTACAAACTTTCTACTTATGAAGTATATGGCATTTTCAATTTTCTTTCTTGGGCAAGCATGGCCCCCACCGACGTGTCTGTGATGCTTAAGTATATGAGGAGAGGTTTATGTATATGGGTCAGCCAGCACAGGGGATTGGTGAGGTAGGCTTTTATTTTCTAAAGCTAGGCGGCATTTCTCGTCCTGCACTTGGTCAAGATTTTTCTCAGGAGCCAAAGAGGGCCCACATGTGGTGGTGAGTCGTCCGATGAAGCCGATATATCCGATAATAGTCGAGCCTAGCCTAGAAGCCTTTGACTTGTCTCTTGGAGTTTTTGGCTACTTCGGATCTCTATAATAGCTTTGATTTTTGGCCTAGCTCGATCTCAATGCCTTGTTCGCCACTAAGAATCCGTGACCTTGCTGTGACCCCAAATGTGCATTTGGTGGGGCTGAAGTTTCATCTCGATGCTTTCTTAACCTTTCAAAGAACTTTCGAAGGTCTCGATATGAGCAAGCCATGCCGCTGAATGTACGATCATGTCGCCGACGTAGACCTCGATCTCCTTGTGGATCATGTCGTGGAAGAGAGTGGTGGCGACTCTTTTGATAAGTAGCCCCGGCATTCTTGAGTCCAAATGGCATGACAGGTGTAGCAAGTAGGTACCGAGGTGGTGAATGAAGTCTTCTCTTGATCTTTGTTGCCATTTTAATCCGATTGTAGCCGAGCATGCCGTCGACGAAGGATCTCGATCTTGTGAGCAAGAACGACATCTACCACGATATCAATATTTGGTAGCGGGGAAATCATCTTTGGGCGACGCCTTGTTGAGGTCGCTAAGTCGACCAGATTCGAACCTTCCCATTGGGCTTGGGAATCACTATGTTGGACGCCGATCGGTATTCAACACCCGAATGAAGTTGACATGAGTCGCTTCATAATTTCTTCTTTGACTTGCAAATGACCATTCTGGTTTGATTCGGCGGAGTTTCGCTGATTGGTCGAGCATCCGATATATGGGATCCTGTTCGACTATGGTCGGATCTAGCCCCGGCATATCTTCATAGGACCAGCAAAGATATCTACGAACTCTTTGAGGAGGTCGATGAGCTACCTTTCGTGAGCCTTGCGGTAGTTGCCGATTTTGATTTCTTTGACTTGGTTGTTCACCCAGATTGATGATTGACAAGTCTTCAACCGCCGCCGCGAGTGATGTTGTTCCTGGTTGCTCAACGGACTTTACAAGCTCAAGCAAATATTTTTTTATCTTTTGGGTCCATTTCATTAAATGACTCATTATTATGATTATTTAATGTATCTTTTAATGTAGGTGCAACTAAGGAATAAGCAAAGACATTCATATTATCATTAATAGCAAACTGCACGGGGCTTATTACATTTTTGAGGACCTGGTTTTGAGATCCTCATTATTAGGGAGCGGATCGGTAGATGACCAATCCAAAGCTAGGAGAAGGAAGGGGAATGGTATATCCGGCGGTCTACCGCCTCATGGAGTCAAGAGTGGGCCGTAGTGTACCAATCCGCAGAGGCTTAGCAGTCAGAAGCTCGAACTCATCAGGGAGTTTTTCATACTCAGTGCCTCCGTCTATCATACCCAAGAAGCTGTCTCCCAGGCCATCATCATCAAATAAGACCAGAGAATAGTCATCCTGATCTATAGACCAAGTGTTTTCAAAAGTGGCAGCTTTATATGCAAGGCTACTGGGGGTGACTGCTCCATTTTGTCCGTGAGAAGATCGACATCTTCAAAGATTTCCCAACCAGGCATCTTTTCCCATTTTGGTCTATCCAGGCTCGTGGAACATGAGATAGGCTTCTGTTTCCCCTTTCCTTATAAAGTAACCATTTAAGGTTTTTCTGTATGGTTGGAGAGGGGATGTGTAAGGACGCTTTTCTTTTTTTGCCTTTCTTTTCTCACGCTTTTGTTTCATGACAAGCTACCTCACTGAGTAGGCGTGTATCCTAGGCCAAAGGGAGGATACATTCCTTAAGTTCATCCCGACTAGATTGACAAGCCCCTGTTGGTTTCTACCAAGACCCGCACTGCATATAATTCATTTTCCTGAACATGTTTAAAGGGACCATGTTTCCTAGTGGATGTGGTTTTCTCCAATGATGTCGGTTTCTCGACCATATTCAAGGGCGTTGACCACGCCTTGGGGATAACCTCAAAACCACTGAGGAAGATACCCGTGTCCTCATGCTCTATCTCGAGGATTGGGATATCCTCGCTTTCCTTGTTTTCCACGATCTTGTCAGCCATAATAATTACTATGTGGTCATCGTGGATGAATTTGACACGTTGGTGTAATGAAGAGGCTACCCCCTTTACCCCATGGATCCAAGGGCGCCCCAATAGAAAGCCGAAAGTGGTGGTATGTCCAAAACTTGAATTCGACCGCATGGTTAGTGGCCCAATAGTCGCAAGATCGAGTGACTACCCCTAAGACACATCGACGGTGTTGTCATATGCCTTTACCGCTTGTGAGGAAGGAGTGAGTTCGATATTTTTGTTCCTAATTTGGCTAAGGTGTCAAGGGACATACATTCGAGAGGACCCGTTGTCTATCGTAACTCGAGGAACCCGCTTTTCCATTATTCCCACAAAGGATATGAAGAGCATCGATGTGGTCGCCTCTTCCTCGCATCTAGATCAAGAACATTATGACATTCCCAAAATGAATGTTTCCAATCATCTGAGTAAGCTCATTTGGGGAGGTTTCAATGGGAACAACTGCCTGACTTAGAGATTTAGCCAGTGTGTCTTGGTGGGTTTTTGAAGCACAAAGTAAGCCCCAGATGGAAATGTTGGCCTGAGTTTTCTTCATTTGAGCTAACAGAGTATCTTCCACCTCCTTAGCCCCAAGATTCTGTCTCTTTGTCTTTGCCCGAGTGGTCACCTTTTTCCGTGTTTGGTTGGTAGGCTCGCCATCTAGTAAGGTGGCTAACATCCCCACCGACCCAAGTGGCTTTTCCGATGTTGCAAGTATTTTGGCTACCCAGATAGTGTCCCAAGAGAGCATATTGCAGCTAGGCTCTTTATGGATGTAGATGGAGAAGAAGGGAATGAGGATATATGATAATGGGTGGCTAATTTTTTCGAACTTGGGCACAGTGATTTTTTCATCAACCTCAATCATGTTGACTTGTGGTAGAGGGTTGTTGACTGTATTTGGTCCGGGGGGAGGTTTTTCAATTACCTTGCCATCTATCAAATCCTGGATAGCATTTTTGAGCGTGTAGCATCTGTCGGTGAGGTGACCACTGTAACGATGATACTCGCAGTACTGGGCATGGTTCCAATTGTCAGGCAGGGGGTTTGGAGGCATGTAGTTTTCCAAAGGCTTCAATACTCCCTGAGCCATTAGTCCCCTCGTAATATCACGCATCGAGGAGCTTGCAATTTGTCGTAGTACCGGCTGACCTCGCTCGGCCTCTCGAAATTCTGCTTGGGCCATTATTCCTCCGATCCGAATTGACAGACTGGGTCCATAGGACCATGGAGTAGCACTATAGTTTTGGGTAGGAAAAGGGGCTGATGCATCTCCTACCATGTTGATGGCTGGTGCTGGTGCGGCGGTCTTTCCTTTAGAGTATCGGAAAGAACTGGAGGGTGTGTTGACTTTTAATTGCCCGGTCCGTATATCTTCATCAATACGGACCCCTATCTCCACTACTTCTTTAAAGCTCCGCCGTAAGGAGATACCGCATGTGTTCCGTATATATGGGTCGGAGGTTTTTATGAACATCCCCATGACTCACCGATCAGTCCGCAAAAGTCTGGGCCAACTTGCTTTCCACCGACCGCAAACTCAAGACATGTTTCTTTTTCCCTTTGGGTGCACGACTCGAGGTCTCTTTTTATTTTCTCGGGCTAGTGTTGTCTTTATACCTTTCAAGGAATTCTTCGGCTATCCGGTCCTGTGTATTCAGTGCTACTGTCGACAACATCGCCATTGCTTGCTACCTACTAGGTGAGGTGAAAATTGGAAGCCATAGCTCAAAGCTAGCTCCCTTGACCGCATACCGGTGGAGTAGGATTTTAGATGGGATATAGGCATCGGTCCGTCGAACTTTTCTATGTCGGCATTTTGAACTTTGAAGGCGATCGCTGAAGGTTGTAATGCCAAAGCCCGCCAGAAAATTCCCTTTGTTGAGAAGTTTGAGCATCATGGTTTTCATGTTTTCCATGTCGGCCTCCATTTTGGTGGCTTGGGGAGTTGGTTTTAGGTATATGCCGCGGATTTGGGAAAGCCGGGTTAATTTCTTTGTGGTGTTTGGTACGGATTTTGGGTTGGGTATGGATTCTGGGTCTGATTTTGAGCTGGGTATGGATTCTGAGCCGGATATGGGTTTTGAGCAGTGTAAGATGGTGGATTTTGGGCTGGATAGGGATTTTGAGTTGGATTTTGAGCTGGATATGGGTTTTGGGCTTGATAGAGATTTTGGGCAGTATAGGGATTCTGGGCTGGATAGAGATTTTGGGTTGGTGGATTTTGAGCTGGTGGATTGTTGGCAGGGTACGGGTTTTGGGTAGTATAAGCTGGTGGATTTTGGGTGGTTTCAGCTGGATGGTCAGGATCATCGGGAGGTAAGTAGGTAGTAACTTGGCCTGACGGGTTATAGCTTTGGGGATCCATATGTGGGCTGTTTTGGAGTGGGTTGATAATGGGAAAAGGAAGGTCGCTTGGACTCTGGGGAATGTTAGTGTTTGGGATAGGATATGGAGGGTATGATGGGTAAGGATTGACGTTTGGGTAGTAGGGAGTTGGTGGAGGGTTAGGATTTGGAGTGACGGCAGTGTTTGGTGGGTTAGTGTTTGGCTGAGGGTTTGGTTTTGGAAGCACATGTGAGGTTGATGCTTCTTGGGGGACTGCAGGGGAAGAAATTACCTCACCACTAGATTTCAAGCTTTGTACCAGATTAGCCATTTGGCTCATTATTCGGTCAGCCTATGCACCCAAATTCTGGTCTAGCCACTGCTGCATTGCCGAGCCTGAGCATACCCGGAGCCCCCTCAGATTCGCACTCCATAGCGGATCTGTTCACTTTCTTACGCCATATTCGGATCTGAACTATTTTCGCCTTTATCTCGATCTGCTTTCGATACCCTCGATCCGATTTAGACTTGTTTCCTCAGATCAATCGGCCAAGATCGCTTCGCTTTTCCAAATTCGGGCAAGGTTTCTGGGGAAAATGGGTTTGGTATCAGAAGGCTGGCTGAAGGCTTTCTGGGCTTGGAGTACAGTGTGCCTTTATTAGTATATTTTATTATTATTTATTTTCCCTACAAAATGACCGGATAAGCACCTGCTTGATTTTGACAGTCTCAGGACTTTTCCTGGAACAGTGGATTCTTTCTCCAGAGTATAGGACCAACGTATTCCACCTGCCTTTCGACTCCCCGAGATCGAACCGATCCCAGGCGAAGGGCCTATACTCTTTCCGGGATCCACCATTCGAAATGGTCTAGGTCGAGCATTTGAAAATAATAAATCAGCCCCAGTGTATTTTTTTTGACTTGTGCAATTTTTTTTCGACTTGTGCAGATTTTTTTTTGACCTGCACACATTTTTTTTTGACTTGCGCAGATATTTTCTCTTTTTTTTTTGACTTGCGCACACTTTTTTTTTTTGACTGGGGCTGACCCATGATTTAAAATGCAAAAACCGGTCGGTCTCGGTCTTTGAAGTGTCCTGAAAATCTATATGCGCCTAACGTTGGGGTTATGCAGGCTTGGCCATGGTGTAGGGTAGCAGTTCGGAATATATTTATATGCATGTGCACGTGTGTGCGGTATCTAAAAAGCGGAGAAAGTTTTTTTTTCTTTTTTTTCTTTTTTTCAGATATAGAAATAGAAAGTAAAAACAGATATAGCATGTCTTGCTGTTATGTATGGATTTTCTCGGCTTTTTAGTTTAAGCGCGAGCAAGCAAGCATACCATCAAGAAATAGAAAGAAAAACGGGGAATCTATCTATTTTTATTAATTAAATGAGTCATAATCCCCAAAATAAAATGACAGAATGAATGCATGTATGTATATATCTTGCAGAATGAAAATAAAGCGGAATAAAATAATGTAAGGCCGAAAATGAAAAGATTTTGAAAATAAAGCCCCGGCCCCTTTGTTGTGCTGCCCGGAAATAAAAAGGAAAATTACATATATATCATATATAAAATATATATATATATATATATATATATATATATATATATATATATATATATATATATATATATATATATATATATATATATATATATTGATTTTTTTTTGAAAAATATGAATATTTTCAAGTATATCCGTAACAGTGTTTGAAATGAAACTGCTACAAGATGGAGGATCATATCCACAAATATAGACACGGATGTTAAATGAACGCAATATTAGACTGTTTTAAATTAATATAACAAGCATATGTTAGCCAGAAACAAAAGAAAAAAAAGTTTTAGTTAATGAGTCTAGCCCTCCATTTTTATTTATTAAAATAAAAACGATATCCCCAGCAGAGTCGCCACTGTGGGTTCCCTTCAGGGAAAGCGTGCTCCCGCCCGCGCCTTGGATGGGTGCGCGTCCGTGCGGATGCGGTGACATCCACTGCTCCCGTTCCACCCTCCCTTTTCTAGGGGAGGACAAAATCAAAAGTGCGGGAGGATAGTGGATTTTGATCCAATATGGGAGCTATGGGTTTCCCGTATCAAGTTATCCCTTGTTTAGGGGATACCAGGATTTGGGAATGCATCACCCTTCTATTCTCATTTTCCCTTTTTTAGGGGAAAACGTGAAAGTGCAAGGAAGGAATGTTGCAGCGCCCCCACTATGGATTTTGTGAAAATAGCCTTATTGCCTATTTCGGATCACTATGGGTGCTTTGGGTTTTCTACGTCAAGTTATCCCTTGTTTAGGGGATACCAGGACATCGGAATACTTCACCTTTCCATTCTCATTCTCTCTTTTTTAGGGGAGAACGTGAAAGTGCAAAGAAAGATGTTGCGAGGCCCCACTGGATCCAAAATGTTTTTAGAGTCGCCATCTTTATTTTAAAGGCAAAAATAAAGCAAAACCGAAAAAGAACCGGAGATAAAGAAAACGGGTTCTGGAGGCTTAGTTACGAGTTACGAGTTGGGAAGGTGCTAGGCACCCAACTCGCCCTTTCGGTCTCAAAACCGTTTTTGGCTAAAGTATGCTTTTTGTTATATTTATTTAACAGATAAATAAAGCATTAACTGCCTACAAATACATCCGTTACATCTATATTATTTATGGACTTGCAACAGTCTCTTTTACAAACAATCACAAATATACTTGAAAATATTTGGCCATAGTAACGGCTACATTTAGTATTATTTCCTAATTAAATCCGGGCAAAGATAATCGCTTATATATTTACATTGGACCGGATTGGAAATAATACTTTTACAAATAAAGACTTTAATGAATAAATAAAGCAAATAATTACAAATACATCTGAAAAGATTTAGCCATAATAACGGTTATATTTAGTACTATTTCCTAACTAAATCCGGGCAGCACAATTGCTTGTATATCTACATTGGGCCGGATTGGAAATAATACTTTTACAAAATGAAGGACTTTAAAATAAACTTACAGACAGCCTAGGGTGTGCTCGCTCTGTCCCTCGGGAGAGAGAGTCTTTTTTGTTGTTGTTGTTGTGTGTTGTGTGAATTTGGGCAGCGTGACTGCTTCTGAAAGTTACTTTTGGCCTAGGGTTTTGGGTAGAGTAACTGTTTGTGTTTGGTTGTTTGTTGGCTTGAGGTAGGCTGAAATCGGGCAGAATAACGGCTTATTTCTAGCGATTTGGCCTTTTAAATCAGGCAGAGCAACTGCTCTTTCCACGATTTTTGGACCGGGGAAAAAGGGTGGATACCTAGCTGGGGGGCTAAGGTTCACTCCTATCGGTTGGTTTTGTGTTTGGCGGAGGTTTGGCAGGGTTTCGAGGCTTTTTGAGGTGATCACTCACTATCTCACACCACTCCCTATTTCTCCAGCGTAACGAGAACGCGGTGAAGCTTTACGCAAATTTTATGTTCTGAAATGAGGAGCCGAGCCTCTGTATTTATAGGAGAAAACAGGGACACCGAAGGAATTAAATTTCCTTCTCTGCGCATCGTTTGAGTGTACACTGTGCTGGATCTATTGTGTTTTACGACAAATGTTTTCATGAACAGTGCATAGAAGAAAGGATTTGGGCGCCACCCCCCCCCCAAATTTGGGCGCCAAGCCCAAATTTATGGGTTGCCATGCCCATTTCCAAATTTAGCCATTTTTGAGCACTTTAGTCCCTGCAATTCGTCCTTTTGTGCATCCTGCTTTGTCGTTTTGCACTTTTGACCCTGTAACTTGACATTTGTTAATGTTTTAACAGGTCTTGATATTTTATGTCATGTCACATACCGGGGATACGAAATTGGGGTGTCTACACTTGGACCACGTCATTGATTATGACTAGGGGCAGGCAGGCTTGGCCGAACTTTATGCTTCCATGGATCGGGCCAGCCGTAATGATTCGCTAGTTCTTAACGATTTCGCTCCGGCTTGGGAGATATCCTTTTCCTTTCCCCTGCTTTTGATTTTTGTCAGCATATATTTCTTTTATTCTTGCATTTCTCTTTTTGTTTTCTTTTGCTGACTTTTTTTTCTTTTTTTTTTTTGTAGGTCTGGGTCTATTCTGTATTTCATTTTACTCCAGGCCCATTGCAAATGAATAGGGAGGTGGGCGGTCTCATGCGTGATATGTGGGAGCTCGATTTTTCTCTGCGGGAATCAGCTTATGCCTTTTCTGAATACATGCTCTTATCCCATGAGTATCTATCATGGGTGCTGGTGGCGGCTGAAGGAGATTCCCGTGTCATTAGGCATGTACTAAGGCGGATCCTCGGTCGACGAGTGAGCAGCAGCATAGATGCTCGGTTGATGGAAATTGGCGAGGACCTGAAAAGCTTGGGGCTGGTGGTTCCTCAGGCTCTGCAAGAGAAATTTCGGTGAGTGCATGACCTTGGTGCCCAGATGGCCCCTGATCCTAATGAGGCGGGTCCCGGTAACGCGCCTCCCCGATTGAGCAATGCGAGTTGGTGGAGCAATGCCCAGTGGGCAAATGAAGCTAATCCAACTCAGGCTGGCAGACGCAGCACTACTCATAGAGGTGATGGCGTTGGCCCAAGTCATCCCGTTATGCAGGACAATGGTGATGCTGATGACGAGGAGGAGGACACCTCTGGAGGCTCTCATGCTGGTGAGACTAGGGCCTCTTCTATACCTCGCATAAGTATCTGGTCGCGGCTGGGACGTGGCAGACGCTGATGGACCGTCTCTAGGTAGAGTTGCATGAAAAGAAAGGATAGTTTTGGGGGATAGGGGATATAGGAAGTATGTATATAGGCAAGTGTACATAAATAAATGCTAATCTATACGTCTTAGACACTTATTCCTAAGTTGCACCTTATGGATTGTATTATATTATATTTTGATGTTTTATAAGAGCTCTGTCGTGGTTTTTCTCAAGTAGGTGTTTCCTATGACTAATGCACATAACCGAATAAAATCAAGCCAAATAACAAGGCCTATTACCTTGGCAAACAACAGTCATATCTACCACGAAACTTGTGTACCTAGTACACTCAACCAAGACGACTTACTAGGAGTCACAACGAGTCGAAACGTCTACTAATACTCGTAACGTCTACACTACGCAAAAATATCCTCTCTTGAGCTCAAGATCGAGTCTACAAGGAATACTTATGATAAGCGTCCTCACACGACATTAACATCTTAATACTCGCGGTAAAACGTCATACTCGTTCGTGCAACCATAATCACCCTCTAAATCGCAACGCTTAACCTTCACACTAATCGTGTATATCCTACTCGCATAATAACTGTTAATAATAATATAGGATTATATTATACTATTCATCACATTACACATATCTCTATAAAGCACACAAGTACAATACCAAATCCATTAAGGATCATCACACAATTCATACCTTTCATATATACATATACATATACATACATATACATACCATGGCCTTTTATATAACCATACAAAACCACCACTCCATAATACCATCGATTACCTATCGGCATTTCACAAACCAAAACAAGATAACAAACCAATTATATTCAATACACCATGTAATGTATATATGAATGCACATTAGCTACTGATAAATCGCGTACTCTTAATAACGGTAATAGTAACAATAGTATGAAATGTATATATACGAGAGAATACCTTCCTAACTCGGGTAGGTCTCAAAACTCCGCAATGGCAGACCGCCACTCTCACACCCGGCCTCAAACTCTAGGCCGACCATCACCATCTCTCTTGGAGCCACTAGATTGTTGAGTAATACTCCCAGACCGGTTAACTCTCTTCCTCGGGCAATCCTTCCGAACATGATCACCGCCACAAATGAAACACTTTCCTGATTTACCCCAACATCTATTATCGGCGTGTCCTGTTCTCATACAAAAGTTACATGTCAACTCGTCACCTCGTTGTCTCCGTTTCGAGGTAAAAGTATCAGTCCTAATAGTCTCTGAGGTTCTCTCTTGAGCATGCTCCTTGATATCCAACTCCATCGCATACGCATGATCCACAGCCCCTTGGTAATCTGTAAGTTGTAATGGAATAAGATGTCTACGATATTTCATCCTCAAGCCTTTCACAAACCGTTCGGTCTTCTTAGCCTCATCTGGTACCAAGTAACTACAGTAACGAGCCAGCTCCGCAAACTTTGCTGAATACTGAGCCACGGTCATATCTCTTTGTTCTAACGCTAGAAATTCCATCTCTCTCCTTTCCCGAATTACTGCCGGAATAAACCGTACCATAAACTCCATGACGAAGTTCTCCCACACTCAAGGCACTCCATGCTGTCTCCAGTTATCTCTTAATTCAAGCCACCATTGCTTAGTCGTGCTATCCAATTTAAAGACTGATAAGGTCACCATTTCTTCTGATGTACAACCCAAAACTGCAAAGATCTTCTCCATGCTTTCGAGCCAATGCTCCGCCTTAGAAGCATCAGGCCCTCCATCAAAACATTCAGGTTTTAACTTTAAAAATTTCTCAAGAATAATGGAGTCGCTTCCCTGTCCAAACATCGGTTGAGGAGTGACATGCGGATAATTAACGTCCTCCTCTCTCTCGTCGCAACGAGCTGTATCCGAACGAGGTCTACTAGAACTAGCTCCACGCCAAGTTCCCGACATAATACGCCTACAAAGAACACTCAGCGTTAATAACTCAACAATAAACCCAACCCAAACTAGGCCAAGGAACCTATCCTGGTGAAATAGCTAACCTATAGCTCTGATACCAACTGTGGCGACCCGACCCGGACTCCAATGCGAAATCCCAAGGTCGTGCCGTCAAGATAAGGTTAGAGACGGACAAGCACCTGCTAGGTATAATGGTGCGAGTCAAAAGTTGAGCCAACAAGCTCAAAACCAGAACGTAAAGCCATAACGGCAAAACGAAACAACAAGAACTAAAATATGTGGAAGTAAATCATAAGTGGAACCCAAGCCTTTAATCCTAAACCAAGGAACGCAAGGCTGAGAGACAACTATCTCTCGACAAATCTACGACGCGTGTGACGCAACATTGCGCACGGGCAACAAACCATCGGCAACCAAAGGCTGGCGAGCCATCAAGATCCCAACCTGATAAACAACCACTCAACAGCTATAACATGTTCAACTAACTTACAAGTTTAGTTCAAGAAACACATATCGGGGTACTCACGATTCCCAAGTCACAAACTCAATAAGAAATAGCATATAAGCTTACCAAAAATCATACTATGAGGTCTACCATAATCCTCTATTCGAAATCAAACCAAGGACTACCATGTTGGTATAAGTCGCAACCACCTCGTTTGGTCCACAAGGACCCTCCAATCACAATATAACCAAGACCACCCCGTAGTCATAACCTCGAAAGTGCCTTCATGTGCACGCAACCAAATTCCCTAAACGGGAGAACTCAATCAATAATTATTACTCAACCATACTCGAGACCATAGATTGGTCTCTAATGTACCGTGCTCTCAAGAGCACGCTCTAAATGAATCCCCCAATAAATCTCTATAACGTAGGTGTCTCAATTGGACACAAATCGAGATGCTCGGGTGCTCATAGTCATAACCAATCAAAAACCCGAACATCGTAGGAATTCAACCCAGCGTTCATTAACATATTATTTAACTTGTAACGACTCCATTGAGTCTTAAATTTACATTTCATTATTTACACATTTCATAATTCCCCAAAATTCGTTCGGGCTTGATTCCCAAGCCTAAAAATCCAAGAACTCATCGTAATCATAATCCCACTTAGAGTTTAGAAACTAAGTGCTCCACAATCATATTCAAACGAAACCCAAACATCGTAGGATTTCAACCCAAGTTTATTTACACATTATTGAACTTATAATGATTCCGTTGAGTCTTAATACTAAGTTTCATCCTGTACCCATCTCATCAAACCCAACATTAACACCCACTTTATTTTATAACAAATTCCCCAATAATTCGGGCTTGATTCTCAAGCCCTAAAATTCGCAAAACTCAACATACACCTTAACCCATTTCTTACAACACGCAATATCATTCAAATCATCATATTCATGATATTAACAAGTTCACACTTCCAAAAATCCCCAAAATAGGCATACATAGCATACCAAGTGTTCATTGCCCACAAATTGCACATAGATTGTTTTCCTTAGGGCCAATGAACCAAAATCAAAAGAAAGTAACTTACCTAGCTCGGATGAAAACTCCAAAGAACGAAAATCGGATCGGTGAAGTTGTTCTACTCGTCGAGGGCTTCAAGAATCCGAAGGTTGAAGGCAATCCGACGGTTGGATCTTCATGGATCAAAGAGAGAAGGGCTAGGGTTTCTTGAATCTCCCTTCGACTCTCTCTCTCTCTCTCTCTCTAACTCACAAATTGGGGAGGATGAAATGAAGGAGGAAATGGCTGAAAATGGTTAGGGGTTTGTGGTTATAACACCCACAATTAAAGAGGGTAGAATAGACATTGCATTGGTACACTTAGTGAATGTTTAGGGTTGATTGAAACTTAGTTTAGGCTAATGATGCTCAATAAAAATAACCCAACACTTTAGGATTCAATTAGAACTAATTAGGAAGGTTAGGGAGGGATTAGGATAGGTTTTAGTAAGGGTGAAATGGGTAAAACCTTCAAAAATCACAAAACAGGGCAAAGCAGGTCGGGGCACCATGCGGTCGCATGGTCCCCTAGCATGTAGCCGCATCCTCCTTGCACAATTCCTGGAAAGTTTTTGTTGACCTTGCGGGGGCAAGGTCCTTCCCCCTTGCGGCCGCAAGCCTCCCAGACCCCAGATTCTCTAAAATTCAACCCCAAATGACCCCAAACACTCAACCAAACTAAACAAGGTTCAAACCCCATTCAAAGCATGTCTAGATCTCCCACATAACACTCACAAACAACCCCCGAAACAACACGGAGCGAAACCGGGGCAAGGCACAACAACCCGCTAACGAATCGACGAATGAACTAAAGATCAAACGAGCAATAACAAGAGACTTAAAGCAAGTCAAGAGGCCAATGAAGAATCTTGAATACTTCTAGAAAGTTGAATAACCACTAGGAGAATGAGAACTCCAAAGAAGAGACGATCACACAACTCAACCTCGAACTACGTGATAGAGACGAACGTTATCTCCAAAGCTTCTAAATCATCAATAGACTTAAGGAACACCTCCAACTTGAAGTCTAATACATATAAACATGTTAATCAATCATCATGTAAAGGTTTAGGACCAAACCGAGGTCACGAACCTAATACGCAAGCAAACTCTCAATCGCGTCGCATTCCGACTATCGTCGAGTTACGACTTGTGACTTTAGCAAGTCAACAACTATAGGGCATCTATTAATAGTATTTTGATCTTAATGTGATCTCTCACACACATCTAGACTGTCTCACCAACCGAACATATGATCAACAAAGGAAGAAATACGAGTATGGTACGCAAACCAATCTAACGAAGGATCGGGGTGCCACATTATCTCCCCCTTAAAAAGAATTCATCCCAAATTCTAAACCGCAATACAACCCACGTTAAGTCAACTCCCAACCACAATACATCGAGACAACGTTAACGGTGCCTCTCAATTCCGAGCGAACACTCGAGCTCAAAACCACCAATCTAGACTCGAATCTCCGAGTCTACCACCACATACTAAACCAAGCACACGAAGGTCAAACTACAATAATCCAAATTCAAAAGTCCACGAACACTCAATAGACACAACAACATCAAACACTTAAAATTGAAAATAATATGACCCATACTTGAGTCGCGAATACACATACGAACAACACTATGCCAATCATGTAAGCACAACCCCAAATTTTAACATAAAAACACATTCAAGGACACTTCAACATCCAACTACCGAAACTATTTGTCTCGGGGCACAACACGAAATTCAAGCACAAGAGATTCTAAGTTACAAGAAGTAATAGTTGCCTATGGAGCAATTCACAACAGGGCAGAGATATTTAAATTAACATTTAAACCATGCAGATTACACTCGCGATTTCCAAATCACGGTAAGAACGCATAAGAGCACATAATTGCAATGTTTTGAAAATTCACTATGTTTCTGTCCATTCCATTTGGTAATAGGTATAGTCAATTTCTAAACTAATTCATACCAATCCTAGTCCAACGAAGAATACCTTTTGCTCACCAATTCAGGGTACCTAATGAATTAGCTTCAAAAGCTTTACGTAAGGATATGTTCATGAATAAAAATTTTAAACATCCTTCATGCTAATGAAATTTTAAGAAATGAATGAAATGAATGAACATGAGATAATAATTATGCAACGAGAATTTAATATTTTATAATGTAAATGCATCAAGTAGGTGTTTCCTATGACTAATGCACATAACCGAATAAAATCAAGCCAAATAACAAGGCCTATTACTTTGGCAAACAACAGTCATATCTACCACGAAACTTGTGTACCTAGTACACTCAACCAAGACGACTTACTAGGAGTCACAACGAGTCGAAACGTCTACTAATACTCGTAACGTCTACACTACGCAAAAATATCCTCTCTTGAGCTCAAGATTGAGTCCACAACGAATACTTATGATAAGCGTCCTCACACGACATTAGCATCTTAATACTCGCGGTAAAACGTCATACTCGTTCGTGCAACCATAATCACCCTCTAAATCGCAACACTTAACCTTCACACTAATCGTGTATATCCTACTCGCATAATAATAATCGTTAATAATAATATAGGATTATATTATACTATTCATCACATTACACATATCTCTATAAAGCACACAAGTACAATACCAAATCCATTAAGGATCATCACACAATTCATACCTCTCATATATACATATACATATACATACATATACATACCATGGCCTTTTATATAACCATACAAAACCACCACTCCATAATACCATCGATTACCTATCGGCATTTCACAAACCAAAACAAGATAACAAACCAATTATACTCAATACACCATGTAATGTATGTATGAATGCACATGAACTATTGATAAATCGCGTACTCTTAATAACGGTAATAGTAACAATAGTATGAAATGTATATATACGAGAGAATACCTTCCTAACTCGGGTAGGTCTCAAAACTCCGCAATGGCACCACACTCCTCACACCCTCAAACTCTAGGCCGACCATCACCATCTCTCTTGGAGCCACTAGATTGTTGACTAATACTCCCAGGCCGGTTAACTCTCTTCCTCGGGCAATCCTTCCGAACATGATCACCACCACAAATGAAACACTTTCCTGATTTACCCCAACATCTATTATCGGCGTGTCCTGTTCTCATACAAAAGTTACATGTCAACTCGTCACCTCGTTGTCTCCGTTTCGAGGTAAAAGTATCAGTCCTAATAATCTTTGAGGTTCTCTCTTGAGCATGCTCCTTGATATCCAACTCCATCGCATACGCACGATCCACAGCCCCTTGGTAATCTGTAAGTTGTAATGCAATAAGCTGCCTACGATATTTCATCCTCAGGCCTTTCACAAACCATTCGGTCTTCTTAGCCTCATTTGGTACCAAGTAACTACAGTAACGATCCAGCTCCGCAAACTTTGCTGAATACTGAGCCACGGTCATATCTCCTTGTTCTAACGCTAGGAATTCCATCTCCCACCTTTCCCGAATTACTGCCGGAATAAACCGTACCATAAACTCCATGACGAAGTTCTCCCAACCTCGAGGCACTCCATGATGTCTCCAGTGATCTCGTAATTCAAGCCACCATTGCTCGGCCGTGCTATCCAATTTAAAGACTGATAAGGTCACCATTTCTTCGATGTACAACCCAAAATCGCAAAGATCTTTCCATGCTTTTCGAGCCAATGTTCGCCTTAGAAGCATCAAGTCAGAAGACCCCGAACCTTCGTGTAATTGACCTTATTGCCTCTGCGGTCGCTTCAACCGAACCTCGCTTACTCGACTTGAGGTAAGAACCTTGATTAATACAGGAGGCTGTATAGGAGCCAATATATTAGTTCCATATGTTCCATAGACCTTAACTAGTTAAAGTCACAAGTCGTGACTCGACGATAGCCTGAATGCGATTGAGGGTTTCTCGCCGTTTTGTGTTCGTGACCTCTTGAGTCCTAGACCTCTTTAAGATGGTTTGTTAACATGTTTAGATGTGTTAGACTTCAAGTTGGAAGTGTTCCTTAAGTCTATCGAAGATTTGGAAGTTTTGGAGATAGCGCTCGCCTCTATCGCTGCAACTGAATCGAGTCGCGTAATCGCCTCCTTTGGGATTCTTATTTCCCTAAGTTGTTATTCAACTTCCTAGAAGTATTTAAGCTTCTTCATTAGCCCTTAGACTTGCCTTAAAAGTCTCCTTTCATTGCTCGCTTGATTTCGAAGTTGCTCGTCCCTGCTGCACGTTGTCGCACCCCTTCCCGTTTCGCCCCGAGTTGTTTCTGAGTTGTTCGTGTGTTTTAGACTTGTTTTGAGTTGGGTTAGACCTTAGGATGGTTGCCCATAAGTTTGGGATCATTTAGATCAAGTTTAGACCAAGTTTTGAGGTTCAGAGCCGAGGCGCCGCATGGGATGGAGTGAGGCGCCCGCCTCGATATCGAGAGCAACCTTTGTGCAGGTAGGAGTGAGGCGGTCGATGGAGCATGGTGAGGCGCCCGCCCACCTGCAACAGCCTACGATTTCTTTCCCTGTTTTGATTTTAGGTGTGAAATACCTATTCTACCCCCATTTTAAACCCTCCCTTTGCCTTGTCCACAACTAGGAAGGGTAGAATCGCCTTTCCTAACCCTTTATAATCTATTTCTCCTCCTCCTCCCTCATTTTCTTCACAAACCGTGAGTTTTAGAGAGAGAGGAGAAGGAGCTTCCATGGGAGATTCGTCGATTCCTGAGTTCCGGCCATCTGATGATCGAGCCTGACCGCCATCGCGAAGCCCTCGCCGAGTGTAGTCTTTCCCTCGGTTTGTTTTCCACATCCTAGAAGTTTGTGGCTTGATTGAGGTACGTTACCTAAGCCCTAGTTTTCTCTCTACAAGTACCTTGATGATAGATTGATAGAAACTTGTTTCTTGTGAATTATTGTTGTTATACATGTCAAATTGATATGTATCCATGAATATTGATAGATTTTGGTTAGGGTTGAAACCGAATGGGTTATTGTGTACATCGGAATTATTATGATTCAAGATTGATTTTTGTTGGGTTAGAAACCCGGATAAATTGTGAATCCCGAATTTATACCTCGAACTAGAAAATGGGGACTTTGTAGTTTAATCCAAACGAAGTCAATTAATGATAAAAATTGTTATTTGAACCTTAGGATAAATTCCTATATTTTCTTGTGTCATTCATATCACTACGAAACTCGAGAATCGCTCTGTGAGACCAAATTGGTAATAAGATTGATTTTGGCTTAGGACTCTAATTGAGTCTCTTGAACAGGTTGCGCGAGATTATCGCTATTTCTTGGATGGTTTATGTGAGTCGAGAATGCGTAACTCGAATCCATTTAGACGGTTTGAATGGGTTCAATCATGAACTAGAACCAATGATACTAGTTGGACTTTTAATGAAGTCCCAAGATTCGTAGGAATGTAATATGTGACCTTACTTGGGAACCTAGTTATCATCCTTTGAAAATCCGGATTCATTCGTGACCATTCTTCCTAGGGAGGATATTCGAGCCATGTATGCCTTAGTAACCCTATGACGAGTATCTTGAGTTGTCGAAAGATGACCGAATAGCCATCCAAGTCATGTGTGTGGTGATGGAACCGAGCTTGATAAGGCTCGCTTGTGATTAATGCATAAACCTCTATGTTTACTTGAGATCATGATCTTTAAGCATATTGTATCTCTTATCTTTATAATTATCCTCTTATTGAGTATCAATGTGATTTGATTTATAATCCTATTAGTAAATGGAATTACAAATTTTGAAATTGAACTAAGCCCGGTTGGACAATAATCAACTTTAGGTCGCCTTTTATACTTGACTTAGTAAATTTGAACTAAGGTCCTAAATGGAACGAGAACTTAACCCCGCCGTGAACAAGAACCTAGAAAGGAGTCTTGGACACATATAGTGTTCAAACTCTATTTGATGAACTATAGAAATGACTCGACTGGAGTCGATGCTAGCGGGTCGCTTAACAATACCGACTCCACGATAAAACCCCTACAACGCTTGAAACTGCTTAACTGAATACTAGTTTCGAGATTCTTAATTTAATTCATGCTCACGCCTAATTACTAGTGTAAAAAGAATAACATGCCCACCGACTTGAATGAGACCGCTATTACCGTGCTCGCCCTGCTTGATTTCTTAAATAAGTAAATATTACTTGTTTTCCCGATAAGTCCATTGCATACGTGTCCCGCATTGTCTTGCCTTTGACCGCTCCTGCCTTGTCCTCCTTTGTCCTTGGTCTTGTCCCGACTTGTCCTCGCATTGTCTTGCCTTGACCTGCCTTGTCCCTGTCTTTGTCCCTCGACTTGTCCCGCATTGTCTTGCCTTGTCTCGGCTCTCCTGCCTTGCCTTGCCTGCCTTGCCTTGCCCTGCCTCTGCCTTTGCCTTGCCTTCCCCGGTTGACAATTGTTTACCGCTACTTAATCATGAGATTCGTGATAGATGGGTTGCCGAACTTAAACGCAAACCCTCCATTCTTGATCACTTTGGAGAAGAGTACCTTGTGTAACCATTGGGCGCTTGGACTAATATTATCCTCGGTCGATGTACCATCTCGCACATACGACAATACGCCTCGTTAACAGCTTATCTTGCAGAGCTACATGGCAAAGACTGCATTTTTATCCTATCCTATTATGTGGATTTCTTCTAGCATTTGTGAAAACAAAGTGCTATCATGAATATGTAAACTAAATGTCTATACATACTTGTTCTTGATCGCTTGACTTTCATAGTAGGCCTGTGAACGGTATGATACGTATATTCGAGATATACATATACTCCTACTTGATTACCCCGATTTTCTTCATATGCATATACAATTGTAGATATGCATGCCCTCACATGATAAACTTCCATGAATGAATTATCTTGAACATAAACGAATGTATATACCGCACTTGATAATCCTATGAGAGACTTGGTATATGTATATTTATAAATATGCATACTTCTACTTATTTGTTCTATGAGAGACTTGGGATGTCCTACAATAGGTTATACAACCATAATCATGATTATTCTTGTGCCTTGCTTCCCCGAATTGCTTGACTGCTTGTGAACAGGAATTCACCCCGAGTTATCTTGGTAGTCCGTAAAGGACCGGTTTTCATTCAAGCATAACCCGATTTATCGGGTCTTCGCCGTAGAACGATATCATTCCTTTTTACGGCAATATTCAATTTATGTCTTATTGTTTAGTAGTAGCGCATCGGGTCATTATGACTCACCCCGTATTTTGTTTTCTAGTTGCATCGAAGTCGCTTGAGGACGCATAGTACGGATCGAAAGCAGTAATCACGCTTGATCGATAGCTCGAGCTTAGTACGTGTTCGTGATTGTAACAAGATATTTCCGAGTAATAGCTTGAGGACTCCTATCTCTAGCATCCTTGACTTGTATATCATAACTTTATTCTTGTGAGTTCGTTGTTTTGTAAGGTTATTTAAACTTTACCACGGTAGAATATCTCGGGGTTTTGTTTTGGTTCTCCTTTGGGCCGACGTGTTGTGTCGTTGCTCATAGCCTTGGTGTTTTTATTCTGTTGTATCCCATGCACGCAGTAGCCTTGGGCTTTTCTCTATCCTAGTTGTTATTATTGTTGGTTGACCCCTGCATGCTTTAGCCGTGTAATTGTTTTATCAGTTGGTCCATTCAAACGCCACTGAGTGCCGATGGTTTGTCCAAATGTCGCAATGTTGCGCACGCGAAGTTTTTCTTTCCTTCGTGAAATTTATGTCTCTCTTGGTATCTCTGTGTCCTTGGTTTCGAGCTTCATAGCTCGACTACTTTTCATTGTCATTGATCTTCGAAATTTTATTATACGATTTTAGTACGTATTCTGTTCTTGCTTAGAGCTTGTTAGCTCGATCGTCCGACTCGCACTATTATTTTAAGTGCTTGTCCTCCTCTTGCCTTGTCCTTGCGACGTGACCGGCCTGCACTTTCCAGCTTTTGTTAGCTATAAGCCGAGATAGGATCCATGGCCTAGATTGGGCTTCAGGCGTCAGTCGAGTATTTTCCGTTGAGCATTCTCGATTTGTGCCTTATCTAAGATGTTCTCTTCGTACGCATATAGGACTTGGATTACTAAGTTCTCGTTGGTCTAGATTGTCGTAAATGCAAGTTTGTGTTTACGAGCCTCCTATTTTCCCTCGTATTGCCTTTAAGTTGCAAATATACCACTCGAGTATGATGTTACCTTGTGGAACTATCATTTCTTGTCCGCATGGGTTATCCGATAAACTCAAGTTGTCGATTCCAAGAGTGACGCCAGCTCCTAATGTCTTTGATCGTTGTTATAACGCTTGAACGGCGATAAGTTTCCCCGCAATGTTGTATTCCAAATCGCCATACGGGTATATATAGATATGACTATTCCCGACTACTCCAGTCCCTCGCATTGTTTAGTATTGCGTAATTGAATACTTTCCCGATAACTACATTTCCTCGGTATAGAGAGGACTACCCCGATGAGGGAATATTGTCCCGACTCCATAACGAGACTTGGTGAGTGACCAAGCAGTGACCCCCACGATTTCTAATTGAATTGGTTGTCAACCCGCATATCGGCTTGACCCATAGTGGTTGAAGTCTTCTAGTTAGTAACCATTGCTACCTAGGGATGCATAGTTATCGTGTCTACTTGTTGCTAAGTCTAATACGTTAACGAGTATTAACGTGTGTAACATGCTTTATCTATCGCAAATAGATTGTTAAGTGTATGAATATTCCATACTTGGTATACCCGCATAATAGATTATGCTATGTGCATGATATTGATTTCCATGCCCGTATGTGATTTTATTATATGTGCATGAGACCTTAATGAAGGATGCATTGCAACCCTCGCATCCTAAACGATTTAAAAGCTTTTGAAGTCACTCTCAGGCCCCCCGACTTGATTATCAAGAGGTCTTCGCCGAGAACTAGAATGGTATTATATGATATAGGAATTGACCGAACCCGCAACAAAAAAGAAATAAATTGAAAGTGGTGTCTTGTTTGTTTGTGCAAATGCAACATGTATATTGAAATCATGCCATGAATGAAATGAACTTCGTGACTTGATCAAATGAGTTACTGCTCTACTTGATTTTAGTGTAAGGGCGTTAGGACCTTTAGAAATTGTGGTCACCTAATGATAATTTTATTAGCCCTAAAAAACTTTTGTTGGGATGTTTGTTACCCTGGCAACTATTGCACATGCTTAAGAATTACTTGATTAGTTGATAGAGGAATTTTCACCTCAATGTCCACGCTTGTTGGAGCCCGCAAGCCTTAATGATAATGAATCTGCCCCGCCTCAAGAGTCAAAATGACTCGCTTTGGAATTGATTGGGAGAATATGTAAGTAATTCTTTTCCCTCGTGTCTGAGGCACACTAAGGTGGTCGGGGATTGTGAATTCGTGACTAATTTTTAAGGAGGTGAGGATGTAAGACCTCGAACCTTCGTAATTGACCTTATCTGCTTGCGTGTCGTCTCAACCGTAACCTCGGCTTACCGACTTGAGGTAAGAACCTTGATTAATGTGAGGCTGTATAGAGCCAATATATTAGTTCCATATGTTCCATAGACCTTAACTAGTTAAAGTCACAAGTCGTGACTCGATTTTATAGCCTGGGATGCGACGATTGAGGGTTTATCGCTGTTTTTGTGTTCGTGACCTCTGTTTGAGTCCTAGACCCTTTAAGATGGTTTGTTAACATGTTTAGATGTGTTAGACTTCAAGTTGGAAGTGTTCCTTGTTTCATCGAAGATTTGGAAGTTTTGGAGATACTGCTCGCCTCTATCGCATCTCGAATCGAGTCTGCACCTCCTCCTTTGGGGATTCTTATTTCCTAAGTTGTTATTCAACTTCCTAGAAGTATTTAAGCTTCTTCATTAGCCCTTAGGACTTGCCTTTAAAAGTCTCCTCTTCATCGCTTGGCTTGATTTCGAAGTTCGTCACGTCCCTGCTGCACGTTGTCGCACCCCTTCGCTCGGCCTCCGAGTTGTTTCGGAGTTGTTCGTGTGTTTTAGACTTGTTTTGAGTTGGGTTAGACCCTAGGATGGTTGCCCATAAGCTCGGGGATCATTTAGATCAAGTTTAGACCAAGTTTTGAGGTTCTGAGCTTCCAGGCTACGCACGGGATGGAATAGGCGCCCCCGATAATCGAGCAAACCTTGTGTGGTAGAGTTGAGGCGAGCATGGTGAGGCGCCTCACCTCGCAACAGCCACGGATTTCTTTTCCCCTGCTTTTGATTTTAGGTGTGAAATTTTCTTACCCCATTTTAAACCCTCCCCTTTGCCTTGTCCACAACTAGAAGGGTAGAATCGCCTCTTCCTAACCCTTTATAATCTATTTCCTCCTCCTCCTCCCTCATTTCTTCTTCACAAACCGTGAGTTTTAGAGAGAGGGAGGTGGAGCTCCATGGGAGATTCGTCGATTCCCTGAGTTCCCGCCATCTGATGATCGAGCCGCGACCGGCCATCGCGAAGCCCCTCGCCGAGTAGTAGTCTTTCCCTCTGCTTGTTTCCTTTCCACATCCTAGAAGTTTGTGGGCTTGATTGAGGTACGTTACCTAAGCCCTAGTTTCTCTGCCAAGTACCTTTGATGATAGATTGATGTAAACTGTGTTCTTGTGAATTATTGTTGTTATATATGTCAAATTGATATGTATCCATGAATATTGATAGATTTTGGCTGTGGTTGAACCGAATGGGTTATTGTGTATATTGGAATTATTATGATTCAAGATTGATTTTGTTGTTAGAAACCCTGATAAATTCAGAACTCCGAATTTATACCTCGAACTAGAAAATGGGGACTTTGTAGTTTAATCCAAACGAAGTCAATTAATGATAAAAATTGTTATTTGAACTCTAGGATAAATTCCTATATTGTGTTCATTGAATATCACATTACGAAACTCGAGAATCGCCCCGTGAGACCAAATTGGTAATAAGATTGATTTTGGCTTAGGACTCTAATGGCTTCTGAACGAGGTTAAGTGCGAGATTATTTTATTTCTTGATTAAGCCATGTGTGAGTCTGA
>JABEVN020001576.1:0-24376 GCA_013146195.2 Codonopsis lanceolata
CCCCCGCATCTCATAAAAAAAAAAAAAAAAAAAAAAAAAGCTGCCGGGCAGGAAGGTATACTTTAAAATCCATTTTGAAATACATAGATTGCCATTATCCGATTAGGTCGGTATAGCTTTTACTTTGTGCGTGCGTCTTGAGTACGCATGTGTTTATAAATTTTGCATCATATAAAATTGGCTATGAAATATTGCAATACAGGGTTTTCAAAAAAAAACAAACAAAAAAACAAAACAAACAAAACAAAAAAAAAAAAAAAAAAAATGTATCATTCTTTACGTAAATACACACTTGCCATTTTTTTAAATATATATATACATGAACAAAATTTACATGTAAATAAACATTTGATTTTATTAAAAAAATGTATATATTGTACATATATACCATATTCTTTTACATTCCTCCAATAACAAAAAAAAAAAACAAAACAAAACAAAGAAACAAAATAAAACAAAAGAAAAAAAGAGAGAAAAGAAAAAGAGTGAGCAAGAATAAAATCAATGAGAAATGACTACGCAGTCGATTCCACTGAATAAGGAATCGTAGGCAGCCTATTTCCGATAGGAATGCGACCATCACAATAAAAAAGAAAAAGAAAAAAAAGGAGAAAAAGAATAAATTCGACAAGGTGGCAAAAATGCCAAGATCGGTCGAATCGCGGCCACGGGCACAACGATAAGTCGGTGCGGTATTCTACACGACTTTAGAATAATTTCCCTTTTTAGGAAAATTTAAAAAAAAAAAAGAGAAGTTTGCTTTTGTTCTCAAATAAAGAAAAACTCTTTTTCAGTTGAGTTTTGATTTCAAAAAAAAAAAAAACAAAGCAAAAACAAAAGCAAAAACAAAAAAAAAGGAAAGGAAGAAGAAAGAAGAATCTTTGTAAATGTCCAACAGATTTCGGTCGATTGGATGCACGGTTTTCGAAAATTGAAGAAAATTCCCTTTGTCATATTCGACAACGTTGCTTTATCGGTCGAGAATCGATTTCGAAAATTTGAAAGTTTTCTTATTATGTTTGGAAACAAGGTGCGAGCCGGCGGACCATGATTTTGAAAATGCCTCTTAACGTATTTCAACGGCGGGTCTTTGCTCGGTTGAAATATGGTTTTCGAAATACACAAAAATCTTCATCCGTATTTGACAACGGTTTCGGACCGGAAGAATACGGCTTTTCGGCATAAAAATCTTTTCTTCATTGGTTGTTTGTTTCAGCCACAGGGTGAACTACGTTTGGTCGATTCCTTGAATAAGGATCGTAGCGACCTATTTCGGAAGGCACGACCATCACAAAAAAAAAAAAAAGAGAGAAGGAAGAAAGAAAGAAAAATCTTTGTCGTGTCCAACAGTATTTCGGTCGATTGGATCGGTTTTGAAAAAATTTGAAGAAAATTCCCTTTGTCGTATTCGGCAACGCAGTTATCTCGATCTGAAAATTTGAAAGTTTTCTTATTATGTTTGGAAACAAAGTGCGAGCCCGGCCAGCCGGACATGATTTTGAAAATGCCTCTTAACGTATTTCAACGGCGGGTCTTTATCGGTTGAAATATGGTTTTCAAATACACAAAAATCTTCATACCGTATTTGACAACGGTTTCGGACGGAAGAATACGAAAAACATAAAATCTTTTCTTTGTTTGTGTTCTCAAATGGGTTTTGAGCCCAAATCGGTGAACCAGCGACAGTCAAAAGCATGAAAGGTAAGAGGTAAGAAAGGTAAGATTTTCTTATTCTACTTTCGAGAATAAAAGAAAATCTTTCTTTCAAAAGGTTTGTTCAACAAAAAAAAACAAAAAAAAAAAAAGAGAGAGAGAAGGAAGAAAGAAAGGAAAAATCTTTGTCGTGTCCAACAGATTTCGGTCAGTTGGATGCAGTTTTCGAAAAATTTGAAGAAAATTCCCTTTGTCGTATTCGACGACAGTTTATCGGTCGAGTCGGTTTTGAAAATTTGAAAGTTTTCTTATTATGTTTGGAAACAAGGTGCGAGGCCCGGCCGGACATGATTTTGAAAATGCCTCTTAACGTATTTCAACGGCGGGTCTTCTCGGTTGAAATATGGTTTTCGAAATACACAAAAATCTTCATACCGTATTTGACAACGGTTTCGGACCGGAAGAATCACGACTTTTGAAAACATAAAAATCTTTTCTTCACTGGTTGTTTGTTTCGGCAGCCGAACTACGTTTGGTCGATTTCGCTTTGTTAAGGAATCGTGGCGGCCTATCTCGGTAGGTCAGACCACTGCAACATAAAATATTTTCTCATCTCGAATTTGGGAGTCTATCTTTTCAACGATGTTCGTCTACTCGGTAAGCTTCGGTTGCAGTAAACTCCATCGTTGAGGGGCTCATGAGACATCCCAAATTCATATATTATCTAATGAATATTACAAAATGAACTACTAATTATTTCTTATATGTTTCGGGGAGCAAAGGTACAAAAAAAATCAAGAAAATGAATAAAACAAACAAAAAAAGAAAGAAAATCAAAAAGAAAAAAAAAAAAAGCAAAAGAAAGCAGAAAACAAAAGCAAAAGAAACAAAAAAAACAGAAACAAAAGCAAAAAAGCAAAAGAAAAAAAAAAAAGAAAAGCAAAAAACAAAAAAAAAAAAAAAAAAGAAAAGAAAAATGGGGCAGCCTGGGTTCCCTCTTCCATTTCCTTAGCCATTAAGTCAATATATACTCCCTTATTCCCCCATTTCACGATCTCTCATAATCTCTCAACTCCCGCCTCTCTCTCCCTCATTTCTCTCACAAACACACACAATTACTCTCACAAATCCCTCACTCACAAACTCTCACCAATCCCACTCACAAACAAAAACTCAATCTCCCAAACTCTCCTCACGTATATACTCCTACCAGCCAGTCCCACTCCCTATCTCCCCCACTCACCCGCACATATACTCCCTCCTGTCGATCCACTCACACACATATATACTCTCTCTCTACCCGCACATACACATCACGCACTCACACAAATACATAAAACACACACACATACACAAATACATAAACACACACACACAAACACACACACCTTCGCCCGATTTCGGACAACAAAATCAACAAATACAAGCGATTCACGCTGCCCAAATTACACAACACACAACACACACAACACACAACACAACAACAACAACAAAAAAAAAAGACTCCTCTCGAGAAGGACGAGAAGCGAGCACACCGCTCTAAAAGGTAACTGTTACTTTAAGGGCGTTTTATTTATTTATTTACTTTCCGGTTCATTTATTTTTAAAAGTTGTATTTTTAAATCCGGCGCAATGTAGCCAATATAAGTTGTCTTTGCCGGATTAGATTAGGAAAAATTATGTAAAGAGCCATTATAATGGCCAAATATTCTTAAATGTGTTTGTAATTATTGGAAGGAGGCTATGCGAGTCAAGTCAGTAAATAATGTAGCCACGAATGTATCTGTTTAATTTTCCTTGTCAAAATAAGACCTTATTTATTTGCTAGATTAATATAACAATGAGCATACTTGACCAAAAACGCTTTGAGATCAGAAGGGCTGAGTTGGGTGCCTAGCACCTTCCCAACTCGTAACCCTAGCCCCGAACCCGTTTTCTAAAATCTCTGGTTTTTTTTACGGTTTTCCTTTATTTTTGCCTTAAAATAAAGGTGGCGACTCTAAAACTTTCAGATCCAGTGGGGCCTCGTAATATAGCTCCCATAGCGATCTGATTGGGCCATAAGGCCATTTTAATAAATCCATAAGTGGGCGCCGCAATATCTTTTCTTGCACTTCTCTATTTTCCTGACGGATAAAGGGAGAATGAGAATGGAAAGGTAATGCATTCCCATATCCTGTTATCCACGAAATAAGGGATAACGACATGAGGAAACCTTTAGTTCCCATTTTGGATACAAAATCTACTCAGTGGCAACCGAGGCACATTCCAACGTGCTAATATAGACAAGCTCTCCTCGCACTTTGGATTTCGTCTTCCCTAAACAAGGGAGGGTGGAACGAGAGCAGGTGTCCAGATCCGCACGCACGTCAAGACCCCTAAACAAGGGCGCGGGGGAGCACATCCCGGGAACCTCACAATCAGAGCCAATCTTTTTGAAAAATCTATTTTCCAAATTTTAAAACTTGAAAGATTGATCATAGTTTTCAATCCAATAATATTACTCAAGTACCAATTTTTTATGAAGATCATTTTGATATTTGGAAAGAAATAATTATAAGATATATGAACAACATTGATAAAAGACTGATGGAATGTGTGAAAGGTGGTCATATGCAACCTATGAAAATAAACACTAAAGTTGGTAAATCTTCTGATACAGATGATGACAACATAAATCCTCTTGCTACTGACCATTGAAGAATATGTCCTCAAGCCTGAATGGACTGAAGAAGACAAAGCAACTGATGGGTTGGATGCAAGGGCTGTACATATTCTATCAAGTGTTGTTCTAGATGAAACCTACAAACAAATCTATGATTGTGTTACTGCCAAAGAAATATGGGATGCCCTTGTGGAATATGTTGAAGGAGATCAAAATACCAAGGATAACCAACTCTATGGTTACATACAAGAGTTTGATGCTTTCAAAAAGGACCCAAAGGAATCTCTAAAAATTGTTTATGAAAGATTTCTTGAGGTAAGTAACAGATGATCATCTCTTGGTAAGGTATATAGCTTAAAAGATTTAAATATGCGTTTCTTAAGTAGCTTGAGAAGTAAATGGCATGTAAAGGTCACTACCATAAAGGAAGCAAGAGACTTGAACAAGACTCATATCCATAGTCTTGTTGCTAGTCTCAAGATTTATGAAAAGGAAGTTCTTAAGACTCAAGAGCTTGAAAAAAAAAACTTAAAGGCATCTCTTTGTCTGTTTAAGAAAAGGTACCAAAAACTTCTTTATCTCTGTCAGATGATGACTTTGATGAAGATGAATTTGCTAATTTTTCTAAACAATTTAGGAAGTTTAAATCCTTTAAAAGAAACTTCCAAAAACCTTTCTCAAACTTCCAAAGACCTTCCTCAAAATTTCAAAAACCTTCATCAATATTTCAAAGACCTTATTCAAACTTTAAAAAACCTAACTTCAAATCCAATGAAGAAAAGGAAGAGAAAGAAAAACTATTATGCTTTAATTGTAGAAAACCTGGACACTTTGCTTCAAATTATACCCATCCACTAAAAATGAATGTTACAAAAGAGCTCACATAAACTTTGAAAAACAAAAAGGCTTAGTAGCTGAAGATCAAAATATGTCTAAAAGAATTGAGACAAATTCAGAAGATAAATATGTTGATTTTGTGCAAGAAGCAAATCTTTGTCTTGTTGCAGAATCAGTTGTCTATGATTCTGAAAATGATTGCCCTAGTCCATACTGCTCAAATGAGTCAGATGATGAGTTTCCAAACTCACCTATTAAGAACCCTAAGCTGATAAAGATCATCAAACCTGATCAGTTTGTGGTTAAGAAAATAGAAAATGGTTTTTATGGACAAGGCATCGTAAGTCAGTCAAATAGAAAAGTCAAGTCAACCTTTCCAAGAACTGCTGACATTAAGATGACCAAACTATCAAAAGAGCAGGAGGAGAAGTCTACTGACATAAGTGTTGATGAACTCTTGGAACAAATGCAAGATATGTATTCCAAGTTTGAAACACTTAAAAGAATTCACATTTCTTTATCTGGTGACTTGAAAAAGATTTTTCATGAAAACTGTGAGCTACAAAAAGTCAATGAGCTTTACAAAGAACAACAAAAAGAAATGTTGTAACTTAAAAGCATCAATGAACAACATGTGAATCAAGCTAAGATCTCAAAAGCTCAAATAGCTGACCTTGTGGAAAGGAATCAATGACCGACCAATGTTGTTGATACATATTCAAAATCAAAAGTTGTTGTTAAAACCATCATCAGTCAACAAAAAGATCATGAAGACCAACATGGTCTTGGATACTCAAAAGATGATGAAAACTGTGTAATCGGACAATCAAATAGAGAACCTAAAATTCTGCTAAAAAGGAATAAAGGATCTACTTATAGTGTTGTCACTTTCAAATATCCTAAGAATCAACTTAAGAAATCCATTAACAATAAAGAAAAGTTGAACCATGGCAGCTGTCAGCCTTCTGCCCAAAATCCTCACAAATTGTCAGCCACTAAAACAACCAATAAATGTTAGTTGTCTGCTATCAGATGTCAACCAACTGACAGAAGAGGATGGGTAAGAAGGAAGGCAACTGATAACTTCAAGCCTATCAATTTTGTTGCTGCTAAGATTTCTAAGTTGAAACAAACTGATTCAAAAGGTTCCCCTCAAATGAATGACAAAATTGGTTACCACAAATGCTGTCTACGTTCTACTTTTGGTCATCAGTCTCGTTGACGATGGCGCATAAATCAAAGAATTCCGAAGAGGACACATCATCAATCTCACCGACGATGCCACATAAATCAAGAATGCCGAAGATGGAAAATCAAACTCGCCGACGATGGCTTATAAATCAAATAATGTCGAAGAGGGCAGATCATCAATCTCGCCGACGATGGCGCATAAATCAAGAATGCCGAAGAGGGCACATAATCAATCTCGCCGACAATGGCACATAAATCAAGAATATCGAAGAGGGTAGATCATCAATGTCACCGACGATGGCGTATAAATCAAAGCATGCCGAAGAGGGCACATCATCAAATGTCGTCGACGATGGCACATAAATCGAGCATGCCGAAGATGGCAAATCAAACTCGCCGACGATGGCGCATCATCAATATCGCCGAAGAGGGCACATCATCAATCTTGCCGACGATGGCGCATAAATCAAGAATGCCAAAGAGGGCACATAATCAATCTTGTCGACGATGGCGCATAAATCAAGAATGTCGAAGAGGGCATATCATCAATCTCGCCGACGATGGCGCATAAATCAAGAATGCCGAAGAGGGCACATCATCAATCTCGCCGACGATGGCACATAAATCAAAGAATGCCGAAAAGTGCACATCATCAATCTGGCCGATGATGGCGCATAAATCAAGAATGCCGAAGAGGGCATATCATCAATCTCGCCGACAATGAGGCATAAATCAAGAATGTCGAAGAGGACACATCATCAATCTCACCGACGATGACACATAAAGTAAGAATGCCGAAGAGGGCACATCATCAAATATTGTTGACGAGGGCACTTAAAAAAAATCTTGCCGATGAAGGTTCATATATCAGAACATCGTCGATGAAATTTCGGAAGATACAGCTATCTTGTTTACTAGGTTAAATCCCTTGGAGCATAGATTTCCACCATCATGTTTACTAGGTTAAATCCCTAGGAGCATAGATTTCCACCATAATGTTTACTATGTTAAATTCCTAGGAACATAGACCCGGAGACGAGCTACGATTGGTCTGATTCCTGAAAAGGATATGTAGGAAGCCTATTACGATAGGTCCGACCATCCACAACGTGTTTACTAGGTTAAATTCCTAGGAAGATAGATTTCAACCATCGTGTTTACTAGGTTAAATTCCTAGGAATATAGATTTCCACCATCATGTTTATTAGGTTAAATCCCTAGGAGCATAGACTTCCACTATCGTGTTTACTAGGTTAAATTCCTAGGAACATAGACTTTCACCATCGTGTTTACTAGGTTAAATTCCTTGGAACATAGACTTCCACATCGTGTTTACTAGGTTAAATTTCTAGGAACATAGACTTCCACCATCGTGTTTACTAGGTTAAATTCCTAAGAACATAGATTTCCACCATCATGTTTACTAGGTTAAATTCCTAGGAACATAGACGTAGAGACGAGCTACGATTGGTCTGATTCCTGAAAATGATACATAGGCAGCGTATTACGATAGGTCCGACCGTCCACCATCGTATTTACTAGGTTAAATCCCTAGGAGCATAGATTTCCAACCATCGTGTTTACTAAGTTAAATTCCTAGGAACATAGACTTCCACCATCGTGTTTACTAGGTTAAATTCCTAGGAATATAGACTTCCACCATCGTGTTTACTAGGTTAAATTCCTAGGAATATAGATTTCCACCATCATATTTACTAGGTAAATTCCTAGGAACATAGACCCAGAAACAAGCTACGATTGGTCTGATTCCTGAAAAGGATACGTAGGCAGCCTATTACGATAGGTCCGACCATCTACCATCGTGTTTACTAGGTTAAATTCCTAGGAACATAGACCAGAGCCTAACTACGTTTGGTTTGATTCCTGAAAAGGATACGTAGGCAGTCTACTCAGTAGGCACGACCATCAAAATATTTTCATTTGCATCATATCAACTCTAATCCCATCAGTCCATTAAAGTGTTAGGGCTTGAGATTAACTATTGCATTATAAGTTGTTGCATGATGCATTATTCCCTGTTATAATTTCCTTGAAATTAGGGAGTCTATTTCTTATCAACAATGTTCGCTTATTGGTAAATTTCGGTTTACTTATAAACTCCATCGTTGAGGGGCTCTGTAGACACCCTAATTTCGTACCCCTGTTTATAACATCCTATAAAATATCAAAACTTGTCAAAAAGGACTAACGGATGTTAAGTTACAAGGTTTAAAGTGCAAAAGGACGGAAGAATTGACAAACAGTAAATTGCAGGGGGCAAAGTGCTAAATTAGAAAGGAAAAAGGAATGGGAGCAGCCTATACCACATTTGGACACCGGGCCCAAATGTGGTGTAGGGTGCACCCCACTTTTCTTAATTCACCGCTCCACTTTGCTTTTGGTACAGTCCTTTCAACGCAAGGTACAACACCCTAAAGCACGGAGATAAAATATTTGATGATCCTTCGCTGTTAAGGAAGCCCAATCTCAACCTATAAATCCGAGGCTTCGGCTAGTGCCTTAACACACAATTTACAGAGGAAGTTTCACGTGTGTTGTTACGCTATGAAATTCCAATCAAACCCCGAAGCTCCGCTAGGCTGCCAAAACCTCCCATAAACACTAAAACTCTTTGGACAAAGTGAACCTTAGCTACCCATCTAGGTTTCCGTCCTATTTCACCGATTCCAAAATCACAAAAAGAGCAGTTGCCCTGCCCGAATCCGGACGTCAAATCCAACCGAAGCAAGTAGTTGCTCTGCCCGATTTCAGACTCAATGACAGCAAAAAGCAAGCAAGTGCCAAGCAAGCAAGCAGCAATCAAGCAAGCAAAAAGCAAGCAGTTGTGCCGCCCGGATCCTGAGGCGAAAACAACCAAAAGGAGCAATCACGCTGCCCAAAATCCAACAACTGCAAAAAAGGACTTCCTTTCTCGGAAGGACAGGGGAAGCACGTGTAGACCGTCTAGTGGGCTTAAGCCTAGGCATACCGGGTACAGACACTCACGTTCCGGGAGGTAAGTTCTGTTCCCATAGTTATTTATTATAATCAATAACTTAAATATAAATATCTAAGTAAGTTTTATTTCGGTTTTTACTTTAATATAATAATATTTATAGTTCCTTTCTGTTTAATTAGTTTATTTTCTGTTCTTTGTTTAAATGTAATAATAGTTGTATTTTCCTTTTATTTTAATTAGATTCTTTTCTGTCACTACTTTAATGTAAAGTAGTTATAATTTATGACTGTTTAATTAGTTTCTTTTCTACACATACTTTAAATATAGAAATAGTTATGTTTCTTATTATTTAATAATTTTTTTCCTGCTTATCCATGTAAAAATAAATAAAGTTTGTACTAGCATAACTATTTTATTCCTAAAATAACTTATAAAAATGTTGTAACTATTTTCTAAATTATATTATTTCAGTTGTAATTTTGTTTTCTTTTCTATAATAAGTGTAAAGTTATTTCTCTTTATTTCTTTATGTTGTATATAAATGTATTGTTCTGAGCCAAAGTGTATAAAATAAAATGAGTATATTGACAAACCCATTGTGAGACCGAAGGGGCGAGTTGGGTGCTTAACCCCTTCCTAACTCGTAACTTAGCCCTCGAACCCATACAATCTGGTATATTTGGTTTTTCTCAGTTAATCCTTAAAATAGAAGTGGCGACTCTGTAGTATATTTTTTTTAGTCCACAATTGAGGCTGAGCGTATTTAACACGCTTCGAAGTTTCGAAATCACCCGTCTTTCAGTGGTGCAGATCCGGTTAAAAACGGGGCACTCACAGTGTCATATATGTTTCTTAAGAATGTTAAGACAAGACAGATCATGGTGATAGGAATGTGATATAAGAGTTTGAGATGTGGCTTCTGGTCGGCTTTGAAGGGTTATGAGTATAGGAGTTGATGGTGACATGAAGGTAGGTAAAGTTTTGGGTTACTTTCAATCAATCAACTAGTACATCATTCAAGAAAGGAATTCAATCATAAGATCAGTGAATCCTACTAATCGATGCCTCGGAAGAGACCACTTTTTTGTTTGTGCTCTAACTTTTCCCTAGGCCACCCTTTCAGGTTTTCAACCTAGTGAGCTTTTTTCTCTTTCTTTCTTTTTTTTTTTTTTTTTTGCTGATTTTTTCCTAGGCCGCCCTTGCGGGTTTTCAACCTAGCGGCTTTTTTTCATAGACAAGGAGCCTTGTCGTCCAATGTATGCAATTTGTTGATGAGGAAAGATCATGACTTTGAGGATGAAGTGGTGCAGCTCCTTGTTGTACCTTTTGTGTGAGATACGGTTGTCTCCAGAGAAGTCGGGAGACTTGCTAAAATTCATGAGTTCAGTGGGAGAAGCCCCGGGATGACTCATTGGGAAAGATTTTGTGGGAGTATGCTTGAAAGACTTGCTTAAAGAATCTTGTGAAATTTGATGAAAAATCATAAGGAAGACTTGAAGTAAGAGTTTTGTCAAATTGCAGGGGAAGCCCCTTGGTAACTAGATTGATGAGGTTGAGGAATTTATCGGGAAGCCCTAGGAAGACTCGATCGGTAATTTTTATAAGATGGATGGGGACAGCCCTCAGGGAGACTCAATCAATATGTCTTTTCAGATAGAAATAGGAAGCCCCCGGAAGACTTGATTGACGAATTTTGTAACAATGCTAGGGAAGCCTTAGGGAGACTTGATGACGAGTTTTGTATAGCTGATGGAGATAGCCCCAGAAAGAATTAATTGATGACTTTTATGAAATTGTTGGGGGAAGCCCCAATGAGTTTTGAGAGGTGGATTGAAGGGAAAATAAATGGATGTGCTTGAAGAAACGAGAGTAACTCTAATGAACAAATAAGAGAGCTGGGATCTAGAGTTTACTATGTCGTCGAGTATCGCTGGATTGGTGGGTTATGGACCCTACTTGATGTTTATCTTTTGATGATTTTTGTATGGATTAGCAAGAAATTGTCTTGACTCAGATCATGTTGTAACCAATTGAAATAGGGTTGTAGGTGTCAATTGGGTCAAGATATAGTGTTTAAGTGTTTGGGATGGATTGACTTTAGGGTTGAGGGTTTGACTGGACTCTGGCTCAAAGGTATTTTAGGCTATGGATTTGGTTATTATCGGAAGGGCAATCAGAAGCAATCATTGACCGACCTTTTAGGCTGTGAGTTTGGATGGGAAATTGGCTTCTGGACCTGGTTGTAGGTATGGTTGGGAGATTGGCTTTTGTCTTTGGTTGTGAGTTATGGGGTTGTCTAAGAGGATTGGTTATATATATATATATATAGGGGTGGAGCAGCCCCAGTTTTGGGAAGCTGGATCATGGAGATGGTTATTTAGCTAATGTAGGAAGGTCTAGGTTTTAGACAGGGTTGGGTCATCAAAGAATGGTTTGTGATTTGGATGAATTGGGTATGTGATTTGGAAGGGTTTTGTCATGTGGTGGATTTAAAAAGGTGTTGGTGTATGGTGGAAAGCCCGAGTGTGCCATCTAAGCATGTAATGTATTGTGTTAATTTTCAGCTTTCTACAATGTTTTGTGTTAAGCTAAGCATACAATGTACTGTGTTATATTACTGATGTAAGCTAAGCTAATCATGCAATTTGTTGTGTTAATTTTTGGATTGATGCAAAAATGTTAGTGGCAGCAAAGAAAATCAACACAAAGATTCCAATGTATATATACAAAAGGAAACTGGACTAAATGAATAAAATTTGTTTGTTTTGTTTAAACAACTTTTATTTTTTCTTAAAAATGAATTTCTTTTTTTGAATTGAAAACAAATTTTTTTTTGTTTACTCTGAAAAAAAATAATTTCTTTTTAAAACTTGTAGGGTCCCGAAGAGCCAGGAGTATTGTAGAAAGTATTTTGGGTGGAGTAACAGAACCAATGGATGCAACAATTGGTAAAATAAATAGGCATCACCATAGACTAGGGGTGAGCAGAAGTTTTTCGAAATCGGACCGGACCAGTCAAAAATGGACCGGACCAATACTTTGGATTGGTCCTAGATCTGAATTTTTACAGAACCGGACAATTGGGTCGGTCCCCGGTTCCAGAAACCAAAAACGCAGAACCGGACCGAACCGGACCGAACCGGACCAATGTGTATTTATTATTATGTTATTGTATTTAATATACTAATATGATATAATTTATGAGTGGCCCTAAATGCAACACAAAAAACACTAAATGCCACACTCATTTAAAAGTTTAATTACTAATTAATCCTTTTATAAAAAGGACTAATAATTAACCCTAAACTCTAATTACTAATCAATCCTTATCCTTTTATATAAGGGAGTTTCAATTAATTCTCCTATAAATATCAAACCCTCCTTTACAATTAACTATAAATCCTAGACTTGTTTCTTCCAACAATTTATTTAATGAATTCCGATCCGAATAATAACGTTCATGATAATTTTTCGGATTCTTTTTTTTTTTTTAAAGGCGACTTTTTCAAACAAAAAATTTAAACTTGGCGATTTTTTGTAAAAAAATAAAAATTTAACTTGGCGACTTTTTAAAACCAAAATTTTTAAACCTTGGCGATTTTTTGTCCAAAAATTTGTTTAAAGTGGCGACTTTTTGTAAATTTTTTTAAAAAAACTTGGCGACTTTTTAAAACCAAATTTTTTAAACCTTGGCGATTTTTTGTCCAAAAATTTGTTTAAAGTGGCGACTTTTTGTAAATGATGTCGTTGCAATATTACGAGGGTGTACTCTTATGTCAGATTGTTGTACTTACAAGTCTGTATTATGGGATTCGGAATTTGTTGAATTTATGGAATTGTTTTTTGTGTGCAGGAGCATGGAAGGCGTAAGGTGTTAGAGACGGTGGTGGAGATACAGGACAGGCAGATGCAAGGTTTTGCATTTTAGGGGTTAGGTCATCGTGATCCTAATTTTATTTTAATTGAGTTTTTTTAAAAAATGGAATGAGGGTAGTTTGGTAAATGAATATATTTTAAATTTTAGTATTTTTCTTTTAAAATAGAAGGAGGACAGTTTGGTAATTTAATCTCTTAAGTGATGTTACATTTAGGGTTTTTCGGTGTAACATTTAGGGGTTCTGTAATTTATATATATATATATAAATTGATAAGAAGATAATAAAAGGGATACAACTTACAACCTAAAGAAAATATATAATAATTTGATTCAATATTCAACAAATTTTCCTTATTTGATTAAAGAAAAGATAGGAGGGAAAACATTCTTCTTCTCTATTAATTAATTTTCTGCCTCTTTTTGTGATTCCAAACATTATTAGTTTGAAGGATTGTTACATGTAAATTAATTAAATTAATCATAAGGGGATTGGAGAGGAAGATGACTTGCAATAAATTTCCTTACAACTTTCTTTTTCGTTTCTCTTTATTAATTTGGAAGTAATGATCTTTGCCTTTAGTTTATTTTCACAAGAACAACGAACCCAACAAAATGTTGTATAAAGGAAGAACATGGTTTGATTATTGATCATTGTTTTTTAGAAAATCTAGTTATCCTCTTGATCAAAGATACGCATCGTATTGGTCCGGTCCTGATTCTCGTACGTCTTCAATTGGTTCTGGACCGGACCAATGTATTGGTTCTCAGACATATTGGGTTGGTCCTGTATCTATATTTTTTAAGAACCGGACTATTGGTCTGGTCCTGGTTCTCTTAGTTTTTCCAAAAAAGTGGACCGAACCGGACCAAGCTCACCCCTACCATAGACGAAATAGGCGTCACAAAACGGTGCCGTACAAGAGAGACGAGCGCCACACAAGAGAAGTGGGGGCCGCTCCTACACGGAGAGTGCTGCGCCTGGTTCAATTCACTTTTCCCTTTATAGCAATTTTCCCCTTCTTGTTTCACTTGTTTCTTTAGGCCCCTTTTGATCTTTCTTTTTTTATTTTTTACCCCCTTTTGATCTTCATCTTGATCTCTCTCTCTCTCTCTCTCTCTCTCTCTTAATAAATTGAAAAATACATGTATCGCCATGATTTTTGAAAACTTTCCTCTTTTTTTTTTAATTTAAAAAAAACGTTTTTCTTCTTCTATTTTTTTTAAACATTTTTTTGTAAGAACCCCCCTTTTTTAAAAAAAACACAACTCTTTTCTTTTTTATTTTTGAAGAAAACTCTCTTTTTTTTGAAACATTTTTTTTATTTTTGAAAAAATGAAAATTTTCCACTTTTTTAATCTTGAAAAAAAAATTTGCTTCAATTTTTTTCAAAAAATTAAAAAAATGATTTTTTTGTTTTGAAAAAATGAGTTTCTTTTTTAAAAAATAAAATTTTTCCTTTAATATTTTTTAAAATTTTCAAAAAACGAAATTTTTTTTGTTTCTTGTTTGATTTTTTTTGGATGAAAATTATAGATATAAAGAAAACCAATATATATATTAACACCCCAAAGAAAAATGCGTCTAGTCCACTTTTGTTTTAAAACAACATTCCCCAACAGATTCGTCACTACGAGAATCTCGTTTCGAACATGCCCTCGCCACGTGAGAAGCGAGTGATTTCAAAACATTAAAGCATGTTGAAATACGATTGGCCTCGTTGTGGACTCTAAAATTGTGCGTGTGTACAGAGTCGCCACCTCTACTTTGAGGTTAAATATAGAAAGAAAAAAACTCAAAATACCAGAAAATATAGGTTTTGGGGCTAAGTTATGAGTTGGGAAAGGGTACTTAAGCTTCCAACTATGCTCTTTCGGGGATTTTGCTAAAAAACATGCTTAGTTTGTGTATGTTTAGCCTAGAAAAAATACTTATATATATATATATATATATATATATATATATATATATATATATATATATATATATAGGAAAATGAATGATATCTATTTTAAATATTACTTGGGCATAATAACGACTATTTTTGTAAATATATGAACATGGTTTTTATTATTTGCAAATTAATGATGCAAGGACATATTATAATTTAACTACATAAAGTTAAAATTTTATGTACACATATTATTTATAAACATGCATTATTATCATATCTATGCTTTATTATTTATTACATTAATATATGTATAGTGACATTTAACTATTTATAACATTATTTATAATTAATATTTACAAAAGCATGTATAACATTAATTATTCTACATTTTATCTATAATAACGGAAACAAAATAATAGGTTGGTACCTACCTCTTAAAGCGTGAGTATCTAAACCTGGTATACGCCTATGCTTAAGATCTCTAGACGTTTTTTGAGTGTGCTTCCCATGTCTTCTCGAGAGAGAAAATCTTTGTTGTTGTTGTTTTTTTTGTTGTCGTTATGGTAGGCGGTGTGTGGCGCTATGCCCAAAATAAGCAAAGGTGGTGGAAGATGTTTTGTTGGAGTTTCAACAGATTAAGGATAGTTTTTGTTATTTTTGTTGTTGTTGTATTCTTCAGAATTTGGGCAGTGCAACAATAGTATTTGACTTTTTGATCGGCTCACCGAGGCGAGGACTGAGTCTCGGATGAAGGCTTGCGGGGCAAGGAAGGCTCACTCGGGCGAGGAGACTAGGAAGCTCGCTGAGGCTGGCTTCCTTTGAGGGAGAAAGAGAGAGAGAGCTGAGAGGCTCTGGTGTGTGAAATGAAGAAGTGGAACGCCTCTTTTTATAGGGGGAAATGAAGATCGGCAATCGGCGGGGGTGGTGATCGAAGGACGTGAGCAGTGATAAGGAGCAGCGACATGCAAAGTAATTCGAGGCGTGGCACATACATATCTGGGCGTAGTGCCCCGAATTGTTTTCCATTGAAAAATCTTTCAATTTCCCCCTTCTGTCATTCATTCGTCCTTTTTAGCCCTTTTGAGTTTTATTTATCGTTTTGGCCCCCTGAAACGTTCTAAAAGTAACTTCTAGTCTATTTTTAATTTGTAATAATATTTTATAAGACATTATAAATTAGGGGTACGAATTTGGGTGTCTACACTTAGTTGGTACAAAATGAGGAAGATGGCATAATTACTCGTTTACAAATATAATTGTGAGCATCACGATTAATTGATGCATCGCGATGGACAAATTAGTATATCACGATGCACAAATTGATGCATCATGATGATGTGCACTGAATAAGTGGTCCTTAGCCTGTGTCTAGTTTATTAAGGGTGTCATAGTTTTTTCACCCTTAAAAGTAACTTTTTGTGGTTAAAAAACATTGTTGACTAAAGCAGTTAAAATCTTATGAAAGAGGATTGACCCAAATTTCACTCTACTTTTAAGTTCATTTTGGTCCAAACTCATGATAAACACTGTTGAACCTTGTATGATTTACTTGAACTCATTAGCATTAATTTAGATAAACCTTGCTTATTGATAAAAATTATATTCTATATAAACTCATGAGCTAGCTGCAAACTCTTTTTATCAGCTAGCTGATAAGCAAAGTTTGCGTAGCATGCAAGCGTGTCAACTTGTTTATTTCCTTATAAAAACAAACATGCTTTTATGTTTTTCTTCTTATTGACACTTTCCTTTTTGAGATTTAGTTTTCTTGTCTTTACAAGTCAACTATTGCATTTAATGTTTTTTATGCAATAGAGACTCTGACTTGTTTTGTCAAGCTGTAACCTTGGTGATTGAGCTCGAATTCAAATTTGCTCCAATGGCATAAAGATCAAGTCCAGCTATTTAAAGTCATTGAAGTAAATTGAAAAACTTACTTAAGCATTCAATATCCTTCAAGCATTTTCTCAAGTTGAAGTGTCTCAGCCTCCTACATAACATTTACTAGATAACATTAAACACTTATTTCTACTAGTATTTGTTCTTAATCATTGTGTAGTAAATCCCTCCCAATTACTTAGTTTTTTTTGGGATATTTGATTGTACCCCCACGAGTTTGATTGTCTCTCAATCATTCTCCATCAAACACCAGTTTTTTTTTTTTTTTTTTTTGTACACTGATCAATTAGTGATCACATATAATTTTTAATATAATTAGTGTATTTCAAAAATTCTAGTTATAATATAGTAGTTGGATAATGGCTAGATGTCATACAAGTGGGTTGATATTGGTCCTAGTTGTTTCACAACTGACAACCAACTTGTCAGTATATTTTTTTAGGCATCTCAACATTCTTTTAGGGTTTTTATCTCAGAAATCATATGTTCGGTCAGTGTTCAATATGAGGCATACATTTGAGTTAATTTTGGTGTTGAGTCATGCATATAGCTGTTTCAATCATAGGCGTTTTTTTTTCTTCAGCCTTAGTTGCTTTGTTTTTTCGTGAGAGCTTCATCAAATTGGTTGTTTCTTTTTTACAATAAGTACTCTTGTATATTAAGCCTATTAAAACATATAAATGGGAAATTATACTTGTAATTAAGGGACCTCTCACAAATAAACGGCCTTAACCTGCCCATTGTCTCTTTGGAGACTAAGCTATACTCTCTTTGTTCCGGGTAAAGAGTTCCGGTTTAAAAGTTAAAAAATATTTTAAAGAATGACATTTTTAGTAGTTCATTAGTAATGAAATGATATTTTTATATCTTCATTTTTTTAAGTGGACTCTTTAAATGAAATATCTCAAAATGGAACAATAGACTTTTTGTCCGAAACAGAAAGGGTATTAAAATATGAGATATGATATTACGAGCTAGAGCCCATTTTAAATAAATGGCATGTGAGTGAAACTTAGCAAATATGGTTGCATAGCTACTAATCAAAAATAGTAAAATGTCCCTTAACTATTTAAAATAACTTATTATATTAAGGGGTATACTTAATACAACACCTATAAAATGCTTAATACAGCACTTTTAAAAAATATTTGACCAAAATACCCTTTACATAATTTTTTTTAATTAAATTTAATTTAACAAATTTTAAATTTAAAAATATTTTAAACACAATTAATTTATTAATTAACTTGATTTAGTTACTAAACACAATTAAATTACTAATTAATTTGATTTAGTTATACTAAGTGAAAAATTATCTTTGAGTTAGGTTTAAATTAAAAAAAATTAATTTGATTGGAATTAGGTTTAAATTTAAAAAACAAAACAAGTTTTGGGTAATTTATTTATTTATTTTAATTAAATTTAAATTAGCTAAAATTTAAATTTTGTTTTTTATTAAATTTAAATTAGCTAATTTAAAATTTAATAATTAATTTGATTTGAATTAGGTTTACATTTTTAAAAAAAAACAAGTTTTTGGTTTAGGCCTTAGGGACCGGTTTTGTACCAGTCGAAATGGGGAGATGGGCTAGGGACCGGTCTAGTAGCAGGCCAAAATGGGGGGAATAGGTTTGGGCCTGGTTGGGTGGCAGTCCAAAAGGGGGGATGGGTTGAGGGCTGGTCTGGTAGCAGGCCAAAATGGGGGGGATGGGTTGAGGGCTGGTCTGGTAGCAAGCCCGGGCTTGTGGGGGGAAATGAATGGGTTTAGGACTGATTTCAATCCAGTCCTTAAACCCAAAAGTTGGTTTTTTTTTTTAATTTAAACATAATTCAAATCAAATTAATTATTAAAATTTAAATTAGCTAATTTAAATTTAATAAAAAAACAAAAAAATTAAATTTTAGTTAATTTAAATTTAATTAAAAAAACAAAAAAAATTAAATTACCCAAAAAATGTGTTTTTTTAACTTGTTTTTTAAAACCCAAAACTTGTTTTTTTTAATTTAAACCTAATTCAAATTAAACCTAATTCAAATCAAATTAATTATTAAAATTTAAATTAGCTAATTTAAATTTAATAAAAAACAAAAAATAAATTTTAGTTAATTTAAATTTCATTAAAAAAACAAAAAATTTAAATTACGTAAAGGGTATTTTGGTAAAATATTTTTTAAAAGTGTTGTATTAAGCATTTTATAGGTGCTGTATTAAGTACATATGTTATATTAATTGTTTTAAAAAATAGCGTTATTTAAAAACATATTTTTTTTTAGAATTATTTATCCACCCCCCACCCCCAAAGTAACCACCCAATCCCACTTAAGACCCCAAAGTAAAAAAATGTCCCATAATCACACTCCAAGTTACATTTTGTCTCATTTCACCCCTGGGTCAGACAAATGTTATAAATAAACTAGATTGTGTGTTCGTGTCTATGGCACGACGTTAGTACGAGAGTAGATTATTAAATGAAATCCAACAAAAATATTAAGAAATATGAGTGGGGGAGTTGGAGAGAGAGAGAGAGAGATGAGTAGTTGCACAACCGCCTTCGCATATGTGAAAGTAGGTTTTATTCGTTACTGTAAGATTTGGGTAAAAAAATAAATCTCAATTTTTAGATAGTTTTAGTCAATTGCACATGTGTTAGTATGAGCTCTATTGTATTATAGATTGGCCAAAATATTAATAGCACCCCAAAGTATTCACCAAATCTCATAGTGCACCACAATTAAAAAAAAATAACATAATGTCATCTTACGTTACCTTTTGTCCCAATTTGTACCAGACCTAGCTAGAACGAACGTTAGATTTTTCTTGTTAAATTACACGTGCGGGGTATAAATATATTTTCCGTTATCATGACCTGTTAAGGATTAAGTGCATTATTTTATTTTTAATTAATTAAAAATAAAACCCTAATCAGGCAAATAAAGAAGAAAATAAGAAATTAATTCGACAAAAACCCTTTGTCCCCTTCTCTCCCGACTTATGAATGTAAAGATGTAACGCCCCAAACTCGGGCCCCACTACATGGGCCCACATCTGGGCACATCACTACAAAATTCAATCTTAAAATAAATACTAAATTAAAACGATATCCAACTAATATTACAAAAGTCTCTAAGTTAAATACAGTCATCCAAAATAAGTTTCGGAACAACGTCTACTAAAATTTCTCCGTCTTCATTAAATTTTAACACATATAATTATGATCTAAAAATCTTGATTTCTTCGCCGGTATCCTCTACCTCAAACTTAGTCTTTAATTTTGACATGGAAGAAGAGGTTTGTGAAGGGTGAGCGAACAAAGCTCAGTAAGATCATACGTCGCCCCTCCGGTTTCTAAGGAGGGGTGGCTCAAAGAATAATCATGATATATGTAAAACAGAGTTTTAGATATTTGACAACTTGCAAAAATCAAAGATAGGTAACGAAAAACTTTAAAAAAATCTCTTTTTAAACGGAGAGTTCAAACATAACAAATATGGATCAAACAAGTTTGTCATTACTGATTGTCCCATACCAGCCAGTAATAACCGAATATCAAAATATTTATTTAGATCATATAAGGGTCTATTGACCAAGAACCAAATCCCCCGAAGGGTACAATATTTAGGTATATACGGATAACAGCACTCACAAGTCAAGTGGTGCAAGTTCAATTATTTCAAATGTTGTCACAAAAATCCCCGTGACGGGTTGTTCATACTTAGTGATCATAAATAATTTCAAAACATGAATAGTACTATCAATGTACCATTATTAAAACGTAATTCATATCAAAATTCATCATTTTTAATACCAAAGAGTATACCGACAAAGTTTACAAATACTGAGCAATTTCTCAATAACAAAGGCATTTCATGAAAATCAAAGTAGACATGAAAATTAGGAAAAACGAAGGTATAACGAAGATATTCAATAAAGTTAACGACGGAGTCAAAGCAACTACCGACATGAGGTCGGGCATGGCAAATAAAAGAACAGATATTTCAAGAATTTTTGCGAAAGCCTAACATTAAAAGTATTTTTATACTTTTTCAAAGAACTTAAAAGAAACGTAATCTCTTACCTTGTTATGGTGTGCTCACGACAAAGTCTCGAACCGCAAATTGAAACATTAATTCGTCTCGCCCAAAACTAATTTAAACAAAACACTAAAATTAAAAATTCTGAAATTCGGATCTTATTATTTCTGAACTTAAATAACCCAACAAAAGTAAAAATAATATTGATGACAACTAATTAACTGTTAAAAAAAATTAAGGGATCATTTTGTAAATAATTGGAAGTGGTTAACTATATCCAAAAGTTTAGGGGGGAGACTGAAATTTTTTTATCATCATCTTCATGAATCTGTTCCCCGATTTCCGATTTTTTCCTTCCTGTAACTTACACAACTAATGCATATATCTATCTACCAACTTACATAACCATAATCATACCCATTAAAATCCTACCCATTACTCCAAAGAAACAAACCCATTATAATCATACCCATTATACTTATGCTTGTTGTTTCTTTAACTGTGAGGGTGAGTATCAGTGAGTAAGTTTTCTTAAGTGGGTTTCTTTTGCTTCCAGATCAAAAAAAACGTCTCCATTAAGGCATCATCCAAGATCCCTTAACAACTATATTTTTATATTGATGTGCTTCAAAACTAATGTTAATAAAATAATATGGAAGGAAATTAAAACAGCCCGAGCCTACTAAATATTTTAACTAATAACTTTTGATCATACTAGTAATTTTTATCAAATGGATAGAACCAAACCTGCTCTATGATCTTGCCGCAAATCTTCCTTCTTCAACCGTAGGCTTGCCGGAGCACACGTACACTCGAAACTTGCAGCCGGTTGTTCCGTCGACGCCTTCCCCTCTCTCTCTCGACTCTACTAAAATAGAACCCCAAAGCACCGGTAGGATACTTATAAAACGCAACCCACACCATGATTGATTTGCAACAGGACTCTTGAAGGGAGACGGTTTCCTTCCGAATCAACCGAGGGAGTATTAGACTCCTTCCCGAAACAAACCCAGCTGAATGGTATTATCTCATTATCTTAAGGTTGTTATTATTTAATAATATTATATTATAATATTATCCTAGTCTTCCCGGAAGGACTTTAAGTTCTTTGGGATTGATTTATCATTATTGTTATTATATTATTATTATTATTATTATTATTATTATTATTATTATTATTATTATTATAACGACCCAAATTCGAAATTTATCCAAAACCGAAACTAGACCCAAAAATAATTAGATCAGCCCAAAACAATGTAATTAAATTATATTATAATTTAATATTTCATACTAGCATTTTCGGGGTATTACACTCTCACCCCCTTAAAAGAAGTTTAGTCCCTAAACTTACGTACCAAGTCAAACGAAGAGTTCGTGGTGCTTTCTCCTTCATTTCTCCTCAAGTTCCCAAGTAGCTTCTCTCTTGTGTGATTGCTCCATTGAACCTTGACATAAGGAATGATTCGCCTCGAAGAACTTGATCCTTCGATCTACAATTTTAATAGGTCGCTAACCGAGCGTAACTAAGATCCTCCCCCCTTAACGGAGTTGCTTATACTCTATTACATGACTCGGATCCGGGGCATACTTCCTCAACATTGAAACATGGAATACGTTGTGCACCCCTGACAGTACTGGTGGTAAGGCTAGTCGGTATGCAACTTCTCGGACTTGTTCGAGCACTTCAAATGGTCCCACAAATCTCTGTTGCTTACCCTTAATACCAAATCTCGCTAACTCACGCATGCGTAGAAACCTTGAGGCATGATCCCCAAATTCAAGTTCACGTTTATCGTAGGACTTGTCAACTACGGTAGTTAACATTCTCTTCTTAATCATTTGTACCTTCTCAGGGGTAATCTACGTACGGTCACAGTTGACAATTTTAGTTCTCCTACTTCCGTCCCAACATGCGGGCGTCACGACACCTTATTTCCATATAACCAAATGCGGCGCCATACCAATCTTGCGTAGTAGCGTTGTTGTAGGTGAACTCACTTAGAGGTAAATGATCATCCCATTACCACGAAAGTCTAAAAGCGCAAGAACAAAGCATATCTTCCAAAGTACGAATGATCAAACTCCAGATTGGCGGATGCATGCGAGGATGGAAGGCCCGTCTCAATACTGAGAGTGGTGCCCAAGCCTTGCAAACTACCCCAAAACTTTGAGGTAAACACGGTGTCGCGATCGGAACCTGTGAGGCGGCCTTTCGGTGTAACTGACAATCTCATCGTACATCTTGGCCAACTTTTCCAGCCGTTTAATCTGAAAGGCTAAAAGTGTCTGACTTCGTTGCGCGATCCACAACCCAAATGGAGTTCTTTCCTTTAATGTCTTCGGCAACCCCACGAAGTCCATGGTTATATGTTCCCTTCCGCTCGGGTATGGGCATTGAATGTAACAATCCTCAGGGTCTCGATGTTCGCTTCACTTGTTGGCACACCATTTGAGACACTTCTGCAATTTCTCGCTTCATATTGCTCCGCTGAGTGTCACCGCATATCACGATACATCTTTGTGCTTCCAGATGTATCGCAAATCTTAAATTGTGAGCTTCTTCTAATACTTCCTCTTTAACTTCGGATCAGATGGAATCACGGACTCTGCCAAAGCGTAAAATACCATCCGCCCAAGTCAAAGTCAACACGAGCTCCAATCTTTACCCACTTCACAAATTTTACTAACTCCAGGGTTGACTTTGCAGGCGGTTTGATCCTCTACAGCAAGGATGGTTAAAGACTCAATCATGCCAGGATAACATTTTCCTCCACCACACGAACTTTGACAAATTCACTCAGAATGCTCTTATCCTTTGTTAACATCATTGCCAAGGTTCCACTGGCTCTTACGACTCAAAGCGTCGCCACTACATTGGCTATACGGATGGTAGAATGGTGCGGTGTAATCCTTTAATAACTCCGACCATCTCCATCTCATGTTCAATTCATACGAGTGAAAATGTACTTAAGACTCTTTGAGAGTATATATCTCGCAAGTCACTCCATACAAATAATGTCTCAAATCTTTAAAGCAAACCTCTTGCGGCTAACTCGAAGTCATGTGTTGGGTAGTTTCTCTCAAAGTTCTTTAATTGCCTCGGCACAGGCAATCACCTTCCCATCTTGCATCAATACACAACCTGCACCTTTCAACGACGCATCATCAGAGATCACAAACTTCTCCGATCCCGACGGTAGCAAGAATTGAGCCGACACCAATCTTTTCTTTAACTCCTCGAAACTTGCCTCACACTCCTCTGTCCAAACAAACTTCTTGTTTTTTAAAGAGTCAAGCGGGTTAGAGGTCCTGCGATTTTTGAAAACCCTTCTACAAAACGATAATATCCTCTCGCTAGCCCCAAGAAC